>NBNE01001243.1:0-13709 GCA_002215365.1 Phytophthora megakarya | reverse complement strand
AACCACACTTTCAAGACAGAAACTCTCGCTCGGAGGGGCATGACATTCGTCGTTAGGCAGATAATTTGCTTCATACGTTTCGATTTTTGGACATACCGCAAAGCGGAGACATCATAATGTTGAGATCCTCCGGTAATGATGTTCGACGTCTTTTGCGACCAGCATCTAGAAACGCGGTAGCCCCTTTTGTTCTTGGATACATCCCGAACTCCAGTGGAAAGAGTGCTTTATCACAAAGCTTTCCTGGGGTGAAGAACTTGTTCAAATGATCCGCTCGAATAATGCTTAGTCCATTGCGATCAACTGTTGATTTAATCACCACATCCACATCAAGTTGACAATCTCAATCACTTTTTTTCAGAAAACGGGGGTATCTGGTTTTACAAGTCAATCTCAGCGCAACCTTCACAACCACAAGCGCGTTGTCCTCATCATTTCCGAACTCTGCTATTGAGGAAGACAACCTCGGTAACTTATGGTTTGCTCTGTACGCCTCCCAATTAGCAAAGACGATGAGGTCGGATGCAGGTATCCGTGCGACTCGCACTGCGAGATCACTGTCTCCGAACTCTGGCTTCACAGCATCTCGGAAAGTAACAACATCTTTAGGCTGAAGTTCTGTGTACACGTATACAGACGTCACTGATGTTAACGCCCTTCTTTCATCACCAATAAGCAGGAACAAACCTCGGAAAAAAGGATTGCGGAATTGAAAAAACTTTATTTTTCTATTATAATATGTATTATTGGGTTATCATAAAACTTAACAAATAATATATTACATCAATAATTTCAATACAATACGATACTAGAACCGCGGTTCAATTTGATGGTTCAGATAACTCAAAGTCGCGGTTAGACGCCCACATGAGGCTTTGACTATACTGAGTGGCTCAGCGCAGCTGCAGCGAGTTTAACGAGCTTAGAATTAGGTGATAGGCAGCGTCTCACTCTCTAATTTTCAACGATGGTAGCAAACAGAGACCTCTGCGCGTTCTTCGAAACTCAAGGCAATGCGCTTCATCGGTGCAAGTTGTGCGGAGCTGACCGTAAACAGCTGCCTGGCACGGGCTATTCCAACCTCGTATCGTACCTAGCAAGCCACCACGAGGACTTTCGTGCTCAGTACGACGCCCGCCACCGCGGCCCCGAGCGGACGAGGGCCATGTTCAAGTGGCGGCCAACCAACTCCACGGCTCTCAAGAGTGACATGATTGCGGTAGCGGTAAAGGTTGGGGGCGTAATCAGGAGTGAGATGGGCGAGCGGTTCGGTCTCATGTTCGACGGCTGCAGTCACGGAACCATGCACTTTGTGGGCGTTTTCGCTCTCTACGTTGTCGACGGACACCTTAAGCGCACTTTACTCTCGCTATCGCCACTGGACGACGGCAGTCAAGACAACGATGCGCATATCGCCATGCTGAGCAACGTGTTGACGGTGTACAACAAGGCAACGAGAATGTTGCTATTCATCGTATCAGACAACTGCAACACTAACCGCAGTATCGCTACCAAGCTCGGCATCCCATTGGTCGGTTGTGCATCGCACCGATTTAACTGATTACGAACCGCTGTTACAACATGTCAACGACCTGATGTTTCAGTTACGACAGCCCAATAACGCTGCTGAACTTTTCAAGCTCACTCCGCTCCGAGCCAAGAAGCACAACGCCACCCGCTGGTCGTCTGCGTACGACATGCCGCAGCGCTACGCAGAATTACTCGCTCATGCTCGGCTCATCGAGGACGTCGAGGACACCCTACCCTCAAGCAACGACCATAAGAAGCTGCTCGAAGTGTTGGGCGATCTGCGCACGATGGAGAGCGTGTGCAAGCGATTGCAATGCGAGGCAACGAATATGAGTGATGTACGACTACTTTTTGAGTCCATTGTGGCGGATTACCCAATTATGGTTGAGTACCGAAAACCCAATTCCAGAATTGTGTACTCTAGCGCATTCGAGAGCGGGGTCGTGAAGGTGTTCAGCGATGCAAGGCTGACGCCAGGTGAAGCGGCCCCGCTGAAGCGATTTGAGCTTCTACATGAGAAGGATGCGCAAAGTGCGGCCACGGGTAAGGAGAAGAAGTGCGCTGACGACTACGCGTCTCAGATCGTCAGACAAGGCGGGAACTAGAAGAGCAAGAACAACACCGCCAGTTATACGGCGTTGGCTGCACTGGTGCCGCCGACGTCAAACAAATGCGAACGTCTCTGCTCCGAGTGCAAGATGGTTTTGACGCCGCGGCGTAGCAGTCTGCTCCCTGCGCATTTCAAGACACTTCCGTTTCTTCGCATCAACAAGTACTTGTGGGACGTTACCAACAAGACCTAGGTACGTTGACTTAGCTGGTGCTAACTGTTGTAATACATTGACAGTAAGTGCGCCGTAATTATTATTGTTACTGTACCTATTGCCGTCATTATTATGGCTGCGGGTCGAAGGCAATTCAGTATGTTACTGAATTTTCCAAGGACTGAGTAGGAACCACTTCCGCTCTATCGCTTCTTTCCAATGCGACAAATTCCAGAGAAAGAAAGAAATAGCCAACCTCAGTTGAAATGTTCATGTTCCGAACCGGTCCCAAAACAATGACGTACTTACTTTTTTAAAGTACTTAAAAGGTCTTCCAAGGACTAGCCTCTGCATGTAAAACTGCTGTGATTTTTCAATTGTGCAATGCTATCGGCACAATATGATTATTTTCGCAAAACGGTGGCCAACCAGTGTCATAATGCTATTGTCCACGACCTAGCAAGCGCAGACCGAAGGTGAACGCGCAATTAACAGAAAGGTGCGTGCAAGCAGCATGTAGTGAGACTAAAGGATCACTCAGTTGGAGTTTGGTGGTGTGGAAGACAAGCCAATCCCGTGCTGTACACGAGAGATCAAAGGGGGGTTTGGCGGTGGATGGTGTGTTGCATGTCCAACAGGTTTTCCTCCTCGAGCATGGCATGTTGCATGTGAAAGGTCATGCGGAAGGAAATGAAACATTAGTTTTTGTTGAGTTGTGAACACTACCTGTCTTCCTGCTTGTCATTGAGGCCATTTATGCCGCAGCTCGACTGCGTGCTCTGCTGGACTACGTTCTATTAGCAACAAACGCATCTGTCAGTATTCAAGTAGGTTTTGTGTTGGTTGTTTCTCGTACCGATCAACTGTGGCGCGTTGGCAGTTCCAAAATACTTTCTAATTGATTCTAATGAGCTCAATAGCTATAACGGGTTTCAGGCACTTGTTGCATTAACGGGCGTTTCTTCTAGTCGACACTCTTAGGACAATACTTGAAATTTGTAAGACACATATATCCACTACTCAATCGTTCTTCTTGCCCACAGTTCCTGTAGTGGGCCTAGTGCTCACTACCTAGCTTACACGTGTGCGCACGTGTAGGAGGAAGCGTAGGTGTTCCTAAGTTGTACAGCGTACACACGATGCGTGTGTACAGTAAGACAAGATAGGAGCTGGATAGCGTAAAATGAGAACTGTATTATTTTCCTTATAGGGTTTCCTTCCTAAACTGTTTATCAAATATCTAAGGGACTGTCAGCGGGTGGCTGACAGTGATTCGCATCGCTGATTGGTAGAGGTGTGGTGCACTCTACCAATAGGATCCCATCAATTGCAGTCTTGGTGTGTTCACACACCAAGACGGGAAACCTCTAACTCTAACCGGTTAACGTTACGGTTAGAGTTTCGTGTAACCCCGTTACAGTTCCAGTCGTCATAGTCTTCAGCAGCAACAACAAGTACGCAGCAGCGGTCGAGCCAGCCACTTTGAGCTGCAAGTCTTCGCCCAGGTGGTCGATGCCCCATCCACCGCTGTAGACGCCGAGGACGACGCTGCAGCCTCCACCCAGGAAGGCCAGCAGGCTACCAATGAGGTGACCTGGGTTCTACCACTGCCAGCTCGTCTTCTTGCCACCGAAAGTGGTCGCCAGACCCCCCAGCGGATTAAGTGTCGCCACTGTGGCTGTAGCCAATGCGAGCCACGAGTGTGTGGACGTGAAGTGGTCCTTACCGAACGCGGTCTTGCCCATGTACGCAGCCGATCCACCCGCACTGAGCAGCAGCAGCGCCATTCGCGCCTTGAAGTCCGTCACTTGTTTGCGCTTCAGCATCACGTAGAGAGCTCTAAGTAAGTGTTAGCAGGCGGAAAAGCTCAGCTGCAGCCTTTCAGACCACGTACAGAGGGAAGCAGAGTAGGAAACCCTCCGCATTGGTTGCCGGATGCAGCGCGATTAGAGAGGAAGACGCCACACACCTGACAATATCGTTCCACACGGCGCAAGCAGCTCCAGCGTATTGACCATCGTAGCGCCACCGGGATATGAGGGGTACATTTAATTGGAGGGGTACAGTCGGGGTACGTCGATGTTGTAAAATGTGGCATTTTCGTATTTTAACATTATTCACTGAACTTTTAATAATGACAAAGAGGACTGTGATATCCGGTCTAGATAAAGTCGTGTGTGAGTACATGGGTCTCATTGTTTATCTGTGGGCTTCTGTGCTACCTTTTTATTATTCGAGGTAGTGGAGACCTGACGAGAAAAAAATACTTACCGCAATTCTTCGTTGGCGGGTGAAACCCCAGAAACCCCTATAGTGATTGGACTGGGCGGAAGCACTGCAACAGCCGTAAATCGCTGTCACACCTCACGACATGAAACTATTCATGAGCAACAACAACCTCTGACTTACGGTCAACTCCTGATCCTCCTCCTTCGTGCGTGCTCCAACAAAACTATAGATTCACAGCTCGTAAGAAATGTGTATTGTATAGAGCTTTGGCGTAACAGTCACAAAAATGGACCAAAACGATTTCCTAGCAATGACCGGTATACCGATATATAAAATGTATTTTTATGGCCCGACGAGCTTCGAACGGAATTTGCTGAGAAGGCGGAACAGCGATCCAAGAGCTGAGAGGCCAGTGTTACAGAATACACCTGCCGCTACTAGTCTGCTACTGTTGGAGAACATGGTTGGTCACGTTTGCGTTGAGATCTTTTGCAAAGTGTATGCACATGGCGGAAACGTAGTTAAAATAACTAACACATTACACTACCGTCCGTGTTTTAGAATAACAGGACACCATCTTCGATCCCCCGAAGCAGCGTTTACTACTGCGAGTAGAATGAACACGTCCTCTTTTTATAATAATACGACCGTGGGTACCTGCTACATGGTTTCACGAGACGCGCAGTTGCTAATCTACCGTGTTGCTGGTGGATGATGGACAAAGCGAAACAGTGAAAGTGACCTGCTGAAGTATCTAGTCGAACACCGGCAGCGACAGGTAGAAGCGTGGAAAGCCAAACAACAGCGTGTATATCAGCATGGGGCATCTGGAGATAACGTTGAGAGCATGCTGAGTAGGAACCTACCTTACTCTCGCTCCATTTCTGGACGGTTGGCTTCTTTGCTCTACCTCGTTCTAGGTTGATCTCGGTTGATCACGACTCCTTGTGCCGCGATCGAGCTGCCTGGTTGTTGATCCAGGTCTTTAGCGGGTCCAAATGCGAAGCTATTGCTCCTTCCTTGTAGATAAATGCTTGCCGCTTCCAATAGCGGGGAACTTGTAGAGTTGAGATCCAATGTGATCTTCAGGCCATGCATTCAATGCCTTCCGATCAGTCGTTAACACTTGAGGACAAGTCACTAGGTAGGGCAAAGCTGGCCAATGTATTATCCAGTCGTAATCGCTACTCTAGATCCTATGTCCTTACCGTCTACGCGCTTGAGGGGCCAAACGAATCCCCGATTCGAGGCGAAGGCGGACCGTTGTGTGGCTTAGAGCGAATTCGAGTCTGTTTACTCTTATCCCTATGTCCTCTAACCCATCCTCAGCTGCTTTCCTACAATCACCGGACATTTGGATACATACCTTATCTTGGGATCGGCGATCGGCGATCACGAACGGGCCTCGATCGGACCTCGATCGGTGACCATGCTCTATGATCTCGATCAGGGATCTCGATCTCGATCGGGGAGCCGTCTCGGGATCCTGAGTCCTCTCTTGCCATCGTCGTGCGGGGATCCCCTCCGCTGCTGCTCCTCCTGGGGTGCACGTCGGCTGACTCCCGCCGATCCCGTCCCGCCTCCTTCTCAGGCCCCTGGATCACCATCTTGCCTTGACCTGGGATCGCCTGCACCTCGTGTACCTTGATCGGTGATTGGCGTGGCTCCAAGCGTAGCCGTTCCCCCTCGATCTCTGTCCGCTGGTCCGCTATAATTCTGGATCGTCGGTCGATAGCAACTTCTGTCCACGAATTTCCTTTGATCCGGCCTTCTCACGATACGATATGGATATGTCGCCATCCATCATTCCGTCGGATTGACCTTGGGGCATCTGCAGTCGATCTTGGGTCATCCGTAGTCACCATCACGCACCGATGTTGTCGCACGTCAGCTCTTGGGGGGCGACTTGATGTCTTGGTCTAGAGTGGGATTTCTGTCACCTGGTCCGTCTCTATTTCGCGATCTGGTAGCCGAGGTTGCTTCTCTCGTGTGATTTCGATCGCACTTTACCACAAATCGTATTCGACAGCAACAGTATCGGCAAAAACACTAGGAGTATCAAAACCGATACTTTCCGAGTTGACAACGAGCTTCGTTCTGGACAGCGAGAACACCGTATGGAAGAACTGCAGCGGGCTCTCGGCCCAGAAGGTCTTGACGAATGCGTGTGTGCTTCGTGTGACCGCCTGGTACTGCATTACGTGTCGCGCAGAGTGATGACGCTGAGATTAACTATCTCACGATGATGACGAAAGCTCTTCATGTGGACACATCCAAACTACCTGAAGCGCTAGTTAATCAGTACCGTCCTCCGGATCACCTAACTACGCTTCGTGGCGCTATGGTATCTCCCCGTGCGATACAGACCTACACTGATGAAAATAATTCCTTACGCTCGTGCTATTGGTGTGCAACGAGTGTGACAACAATATTCAGCACGGCAGACTACCGAAGTTTACGATAGCAAATGGATTCTTCGTTGGGATACTTCAAGAACAGCTACGAGACTTACGATAGCAAATGGATTCTTCGATGGGATACTTCAAAAACAGCTACGAGACTTAACACTGCCAGAACGCTTCACGACACAACTGGCGAATGTTGTAGACCTGACTCGAGAGATACGGGGCCGCCACCGATGCATATGGTCGCATTGCATTACGTTTGACTGTACACTAGGCCCGCCAATATCGTTGCTACCACGGTTGCAAGCTGGGGTATCCTCGTATCCCCTTGTGATGGTTGGCGAGTTTACGGCGGAGCAAGTTGACCGAATTCGCAACTTGCATCGAATCAGAAACAAATCTGTTCGAGATATGTTTGGGTTTTACAAGTCACACAATCATTTGTACGCAGATATATCGGGAGATGAAGATGTGATGAATAGTGTTTTTACTGATGATCGTGTCGAGCAAATATTTGTGGAGCACATTCCAGATCCCGATGGTAAATTAGATGATGAGATGAATGGAGAGCAACAAAGCGTTCATGGGGAATTTGACGCTTGGTTGAAGAAAACGAGTACAGGGTGATTGAGATGTGGTTAGGTTTAGCGGATGATGGCACGCCCGTTGTAGAGCACGCCAATCTGACTACGACTAATACAAATGAAAGGGGAGAACGTGAATTTGAGATCCGCAGATTTAATCACATTGCAAATGACATTTCTGGTGATCTGTTAGCCCGAATGTTTCCCTATCTATTCCCGTTTGGCCGAGGAGGTCCTGGAGAGCACCGACGGATTAGCGTATAGGTGCAAGAATGCTCCAAATTCTTTTCTATGCTTAGCGGGCTTCAGTTTGCTGAAGATGAGATTTTCTTACTGACTGCGTTCGACCGAATCTCGTTGGCTAACATGTACATCCAAAACCACATACGCTGCCAGCGCTTTCCACATCTTCTGGAAGGCTATGAGAACCTCAGCGCGGAACAGTTGGGCAAGGCATTACTCGAAAATGAGAGGCGGCGCCAGGGGCGCTTACCATGGAAATCGTCGGAGGACACTGTTGCTCAACGGTTTGTAAAGACAGTCGAAATAGGCACTCGATCTGTCTGGAGAAGTAATGCCGAGCGAGCTCAGTGTTGCCACAAAGGTTTTGCCTATCAGGGTAGATTCGGACGGCCGGCTCTGTTCATTACGTTGACCCCCAACACCGACAACGCTTTGGTGTTGGTACATTATACGGGGATTCGTCGCTTGATACACGTTTTGGCATCCTGGAGGCTCGTCAGCCCAGTAAGATAGAGCTACAAGAAGACAGCAAAAGGAATGATTGTGCTTCGGCTTGCCTCTTCATTCGGCAGGTTGATGCATTTATTCGATGTGCATTAGGTATGGATCCTGCCACTCACAAACGACTACCGTTCCGCGGCCTGTTTGGGGACATCAGGACTTTCTTTGGTATGGTCGAAACGCGGGTCGGGGTACGCTACACATTCACTTTCTTATCTGGCCAGACAACTGCCCTCAAAACTCAGTTGCTAACGAAAAACTACTCAATTCTTCTCTAGACAAAGCGTTTTGCTCGATTTAGGTGCCATGTAGTGGAGCCAGTGTTAGCAGAGCGTAGCTGCTGCGGTGTGAAATTCAGTTCGCAGCATGTCATCCGAAATGCTCTGCTGAAGGCCCGACCAACATTTTGGCCTCCATGGGAGTGCCACCTATCTGCTCACGAAATCGAGGATCTGGCTCGCCTGGAGATAAAATGCCGGAACTCAAAGCAGCATGCTGTAAACAAAGTTTGTGATCGCAAGTCAGTTCATGCAAGCTTTTGCAGCGAGACATCGAATCGCGACGGGACATCAGAGCTGTTTGAGCAGGCCAATCACCGACAGATGGCTCTATGCAAAGCCGATGATGATCCATTCCGCAATGACGCATTGGCAAGATTAATTGAAGCATTACCACCGTTTTCGAACGATGCTCGATTGTCGAAGCAATCTCTTAACTACATCTTATCCGCTCTGGTTGTGTTGGTCAATCAACATCTTTGGTACCACACAATGAGCTGCTTTAAGCAATCTGTGGTTACAGCAAACGATTCGTTCTGTCGCTACAATTTTCCTCGGCCACGCTTCGACACCACCTCGTTTAAATCGTCTGGTGTGGAGCTAAAATAGACTCTCGGACATGAATATGTAAATGGATTTAATTACGAGATAATGGCCACATTTAAATGTAATCATCCAGATCCTATTAGCCAGCAGCGATGCTATCGGGCGAATACACTACTGCTGTAAATATGTAACGAAGCAGCAAAACCGATTAGATTCGCAAGTGCCTGTTGCTGTGGCCGCGTTGAAGAGACGACAGATACGTGAAAGTGTCGAAGCGACTGCTGCTGATTCATCTGCTTCTAATCAACACGTTTTCGCTCGTAAGCTCATCGCTGCCCTCATATATAATTTGACCAACCACCAGGAAATTGCAGGACCTCTAGCAGCTCTCTACATTTACTGTGGGTCGTGTTGCTACTCGAGCGGAAAACGTACGACATTGCCTCTTGGAGATGTGATTCGACAGCTAATGACATCAGACGATTATACCTGCAACCTTGTCAACGATGCTGATGAAGCTCAATAAACAAATTTTCGTGCTGTATCCTGTCTTGACGACTATATTTTCCGACCCAAGATGCTTGAGGAGGTGAGCCTGTACGATTTTCTATGTGGTGCTTCCGAAAACAGCACGCGCGAGCTTCGAGTAGCAGGCTAAGCATCGCTTGTGGTCACCTTCTACACGCAACACACTGTTTAGGTAAGCGATGCAAAGAGGTTGTACCAGTCGTACAAAACTTTCGGATGCCCAACACTGTAGGAGAGGCATCAACAAAAAAGAAATGCAAGTATGCGATGTTTGTCTTAGTTCTCTTTAAGTCATTTCAAGACCTGGACGATCTTATTGGTTGTGCTGAATGCTTGGATGAACAAAGGTGGATCGATACCTACGAGCAGTGGATACCTCAGTGTAGTGAACTTACTCGAGCCTTTATGGATAACATGGCTGATTATTATAGTGGGTTCGCGACGGCAAAACTACGAAGAGAAGCAGCAGTTGCAGCCAAACAGGGTGATTTTAATGTCGATTATGACGATACCTCAACTGACGATAACGATGATCTTTTTGTTGCCGACGATCTAGACGGTGTCGACGCGCTCAAAGAGGATGAGGAAAGTAGAAGGCTACTCCAGACGTGGGAGCTAGAAGGTGGTCCAGACACCATCTTGGAGAGTTCGACATTGCACCCGGCTGCTTGTCCAACATCGTCAAACCCCGACAGAAAAATTGCATACATGATGGACCTTTTTAAGAGCCGAGAAATGGTACGGGGTGTTGCTGAAAACTTGACGCTGGGACCACATTCTACATTGCCAACTTCAGTACTACCGCCCATTCCTTCTACGAGAAAGTGGATAACAGATTTTCACACTGACAATACGTTGACTTTGAGTCTTGACCCAACAACAATTCCAGATCACTGTACAGAGGCGGTGGAGCTGTTGGATATCTCCCTAGATGGGTCTGGCATGGCCTGGCAGCCTTCGCCTGCTTTATCGCATGATCCAAGGGTGGTAGAGATTTTCGCTAGTATTTCAGATACTTCAAATGCATTCACCCTTAACGAGAGACAACACTGGGCTTTTCAAATAATAGGAAGGCCCTGCTAACGAGATGGAGACTTGCAGAGGAGTCCTATGATTCAGGCGAGACGCTAATTTTGGTACGGCGTGACAGCCAGCTTCTTATGTTCCTGGGGGTAAAGGAGGTACAGGGAAGTGTCGAATCGTAGATTCCGTCCAGGCACTTTGCGGAAGCTGGACCTGTTCCGAGTGTGTTGTTAAGACGGCGCTGACTGGCAAAGCAACGACACTCATTGGGGGCGAACTCTAGCAGGGTTTCTGTTATAATTTCGAAAGGAGAGCGCAAGCAATAAGATCGGAAACCTCGATCTAATTATTATTGATGAGGTTTCTATGAAGAAAAAGTACCAGCTTTCGCAGCTAGACAAGCGTTTACGTATTGCGAAGTGAGTTTTTGACGTTTCGTTTTGGTGTTCACGTGGTGCTAGTCGGTGACGTTTTGCAGTTGCCTCCGGTGGGGGAGAACCGTTGTAAAAAACCCCTCTACAAAGACAAATATGTTAGCAGGCGAGTTCGCTGGCTATCGCTCTGGTGTGAGTTTCAGAATGTCGAGATCTTGAAAGACTTGGTTCGGTTCAAAGCAGATCCGGAATGGGGTCGCGATTGACAGCAGGCGCGCTTCGGTGTCTGGGCTCCTGAATTTGTACATATAATTATTTCGCGGGTCCTGACATCTGAGGATGCTATGCAGCAAGTAGCTACTCAACAAACTTATGATACTTTCGTGACTCCGGACAATTCAACAAGAACGTCGGTCAGCAACCTATACATTTCAACAGCAGCAAAGAAACTACCGAAAGGTGTGTATCCAATTCGTGTTGTAGCAAACTTCAAGGGCAAACTATCTGGGCTCCGCACGGCCGAAGTGCGAGATATTATGGCGCTTCCAGACTCCAGATTTGGTCGTATGGCTTCGTACCTGGACTTGATCGTCGGCATGCCCATAAAAATCACGCAAAACATTCTACCAGCAAAAATGGTCGCGAACGAGATTCTTGGTCGTTTAGAGACTATTTGCTTTAAACCTGGTACGGCATTTCGACTAATTAAGGACAGTGTTGCCGACATTACGGTGAAAGTTCCCAGTGTACCCCCACCTGCAGTGCTTGTCCGACTTGATCGCGGTCCCGGCGCCAGTCCAATGCTGGGTAGTGTTGACCGAAAAATATCCCCATGTTCTTCGACAGCGAAGGCTACAGCGCGTGCAATATTTCTTTTGCTGGGGTTATCGGCGGCGTACCGCGTTCCCTGCCCACTCGGATTCAGCAGTTCCCGTTAGTATGTGCCATGTCTTCCACCGTGTACAAGGTACAGGGGGAGACTTGGAACAGCATGATGGTGACAGAGTGGTGGTCTAGTAACTCTTTCGCGAGCAAGAAGGGACAGCCTTACCTATTGGTGTCGCGTGTAAAAGGCAGATCTGCTTTTGCGGCTCTATCACATCTAACGAGCGATATAATTGCTTGGGCCCAACCACCGCAAGCTGCAATCGATGAAGAGGCTCGTCTCGAGCGCCTCAGCTGTGAAACTATTGCGCGACTACAAAATTTATAACCGTGTTCGTTCCATGAAATGTATTATTCAAATGGGAACAACAAATCTGTTTTGACCGAATTCCGTCGGGGTGCGTCGATCCCAAACTCGAAGAAGTAGAACTCAGATTACTGAGTGCATTGAGCGGCTTGAACTATAGTCACGAGGGCATGATCCGTTGTGTCGAACTCAGCGGTGACGGTCTGGACTTGAACATTGACCCGAAGAGTGAGCGCTTGGCGTTCCTGTACTTATTCGACGTGTGGGGTGAGAAGGATATGGTTGATATGCCGGTACCGATCAAGGCGAAGGACAAGTGCACTACCGACCACATCAGTATGGCTGGCCCGTGGTTTAAGTACCGCGGCCACTTCGACAAAATCTATGTCGGTGGCGAGCACGGCAAGATGAACAGCGTGCTGAACCAGTTTACGGGTTAGTTCACCAAGTCGCCAACCAGTACAAGGCGAACGGTGTCAGCTACATTGTGATTGGTGACGAGAACTACGGTGGGGGCAGCCGCGCGAGCAGGCTGCGCTGGAGTCACGTCACCTCGGCGGTCGCACCGTGATCGTGAAGTCGTTCTCGCGTATTCACGAGACGAACCTGAAGAAGCAGGGCATGCTCGCCAACCCCGCAAACTACAACAAGATCTCAGGCAACGACAGGGTCGGCATCCTGGGTTTGAAGACCTTCAAGCCCTGGTAAGCCACTTACCCTGCGCTTGACGCCCGCCCCTGGTGCCACTCCGTTCGACATCACGGTGAGCAACACGTTCAACGACGACTAGATCGGCTGGTATAAGAATGGCAGCGTTCGGAACTAGAAGAAGAAGAGCAACGCATAAGCGCTCGACACTGTCAGCCAAATTTGGGAAGAGTGACTAGCAACCGAATTGAAGGGATAAAGGTGCCTCGCATTTTGTGTGAAGTCATGGTCACTTTTAACATTTATTGTTTCTTTCTCCCTCTTTACAGCCGTGCTCTTCACACCCCTTGCTGGCGTTGTCGGTGAGTTTAACACATGAAATGCATAGTTATATCACTTGGAATAGTTTACGCTAGAAAAATGGTAAAAAGGACATATATTGATGGGGTTGCAAAGCTTCCGTACTACATGCGCCACAGCCGCATGAAACTTTAAACAGATACCCTAGGAAGACGTAACTAGCTTTGTAGACCCCTCATACGCACCGTTAGCAGCCATTGGTAGTAGACTTCATTTTATCATCGTTAGTACTAATATTCTTAGTACTAGTTTCAGTACTAACATATATTTTCTCTGGCGCAGTAGTAGTAGTGATAGAAATATAGTGCCTCAAGTGTTCGCAATAATAGTACTAGATGCCAACTATTTTCACCGAAGGTCGAGAAGACGCATTGCGATCTTCAACCATCTAGTAGCCAGCTCCAGCCGCAGACTACAGCTTTTCTGGATCCCAGCAATCTTTCCACAGCTGCTCAGTTCCGAAAACCATCAGAGAAGATGAAGTGCTCCAAGGCCGACTGTTCC
>NBNE01001242.1:0-13713 GCA_002215365.1 Phytophthora megakarya | reverse complement strand
TTCGCGGTCTTTCCTACCGTTGGCTCAGAAGTGATTTACTACACCACACATGACTGGTTTCGGATGACCCTATGCGAATCTCGTCGTTTTCATCGCCACTTTCACAATTTGAGCTTGGTAAATGTTCATTTGTACTGTCACTAACAAGTATGTTGCTGTCGAAACCGCTCTCTTCCGAAATAGCTTCGCTACTTGAGTGAGAAAAATCAAATTATCTAGCTAAAGCAGCAGTGTCGATCCTGGAACAGCAGTCGTGTGTTAGGAACCTCATGTTCAGATCCACTCGTACTAGTCCTCACGCGTTCTTCCTAGTGTCCTTTTTATCAGAAGGGTTTCAGCCGTCAGAAGAAATAATTGGCACCGAAGCGCTTCCACTATCAGACAGCGAGATGCTTCGTGTGATATCCACTAGTCGCAACCCTTGTTTGCGAAGTCGCCTTGCAGTCCACATGAGTTACGCAATAAGTTCTGTTTGTTTGAGCAGACATGATGTTTCACATGTGGTGGGTCTTCGCTGTGTGCAGAGTCACCTTGATGTCGCGTTGCGATGACGTGATGCAAATCGCAGAGTACTGCTTCGCAAGTCCCAACTTCATGGTGAAGGTCGCTGATGACGGTGACAGCACTAAGGAAGGATGTCTTCAAGTGCTTGTTGACGACGTAGTACTTGCGAGTCTCTTCGCGGTGTCGGGTGGTCATTGTAAAAACGATAATGACACATTTTCCAGCAATGATTGGAGTGATGGCAAGTATTCTTGTCTAACAATTCTTACGTACGCAAGTCAAGTGTTACGATTACAGTTCCTTGTGCTCACTGCGGTATGCTCGTTATTTAAACCAATTTTCGCGTGAGTTGTATTAGATTTGTTTGTATCTTCAAATAATACATTATAACTGATCTTGGCCTCGTCGTTTCATAGAAAGAAGATTCTGCTAAGTTTATTTCAATTTTTCGTTGTAGTCTGTTCACATCTACGGGAATTACAAGTTGATACCGTAGAAAGCTACATCCTAAATACCAGGTATCTAGAAAAAAATTTCACTTAAGAAAATTCCTGTAAAAACCAAATTTAAACGGAGAAGTTTACATTTCAGATACCAGGGAATTTGAGATCTTCCCAAAATATTATTAGTATTTAAAGAGAAATGTAGTTTGTAACCGAAACAACCGTTAATCTTTCACCAATAATTGTGGTATGCTATTCATCCTATATGGAATGCAATTCATCCCTATGGAATGCAAATCATCCCTATGGTATTGATTTCATCCGAAAATGGCATGCTTTTAATCTTTTCGGGCCGATTTCACCTGCGGGTTCGCCAACATTAATGGCGACGCACAGGCCATTTCGGATGGCAAGGCCATGCGCTCGACCGGATACATGCACGACGGTACGTGCGAGGTCTGGCTGGATGACACCATGGTCATTCAGTATGACAATTGCCACGAGGCCATCAGCGGCAAGGACTACACCATCGACTACAGCTCGTGCACTTCCACGTGCACACTTTACTGGTTCTGAATGGGCATCCGCTACCTGAAGAACGTGTACTCATGGCAAGTGTACAAGGCCTGTGTGCCGCTTTAGGCTACGGCTCGACGCCTCAACGGTGCGGCGAACGAATCGGCGTTTCTCGACTTCTAAGCCGAAAAATCATCCAAATCACCAGTTTTCGAATCGTGTCCTATCGAGGTGTTGTTAAGTGCGTCTGTTGGTTGATGTGCCTTCGTTGCTAAAGACAGCTTACGATTAAACGACAGCCTTGCAGCAACACATCAGCCCTATTCATACAAAAGAAGAACCACTATGAGCAACCTTAGCTAAATAAAATACGAACGGGCTGTAATTTATCTTCCAAAAAAGAACCGTGAGAATTGGTGGCCACCTGTTGTGAAATTCTCAATTAGTGTGCGGATAGCTGTCAGAGGGAAAACGAAAATAAATCGTGAAGACATCGACAGAGACGACAGCGCTACTGGCGCCGTTGGCGCTAATGCTGATGCGGCGGCGCCCCTACCAACAACGGAACGGGACGCGTCTCGCGTCCACCACGAGAAACTGTGCCAAACGCTGCTGCGTTCTCGCCTTCAACAGATTGAACAGATCGAAGAAAAGCTGGAGGAGATATCAAAGCACTTAGCGGAGCTCTTATACGCCCAAGAGGAGTTGGCCAGCCTTATTGCCCACGAGAAGGAAGACACCAGACGTATAGTAATCATGTCCGGGGTCTTCGGTGCATGACACAAGCTACATCATGTCCTACTCTGTCATCCTCGAGGTATGCTGCGATTTCCTGTTTGGGCGCACGTTTGACAGCTTGGGCGAGTAATGGATAACTTACAGCGTAATGACGAACACTACAACTGGCGCCGTAGCAAACGCCACAGTAAGCGACACGAGAATTAGCTAGTGTTTTCAAGAAATGCTCTATTTTTTACGTCTTGATAGTTGCTAGTAGCTCGATATCTGTGCTTTCGACGACCCTTGCTACTTTGTTGCCTCTTGTAGTTATCTCTGGCTGACTAAGAAACATCCACATAATGCGGAGTCTCATAATGGCGGCATCATCTTCTGAAACAAAGGACTTTGTAAACAGCAAGCTGTTCTTCAGCATCGTGTAAATTTGCGCGATAATCAAAACTCCACAAGACGTTCCATCTGGCTGTTTGGGACTGGTAAGCCACACCGATTTCTCCGTTGTTGGATATGACTCACCTAACATTGACGCATTGTGCCAATTCTTTAGAAATTCGGCGACGGCTGTATCGTAAGCATACTCCATAGTTTCCGTGTAGTTCGCGGAGCACAGTGGTTCATAGAAGTACGGTGTAATCGTTGGTGGATCCATTCGGTACGAGATATCAACAATGATGACACCCCAATGAATGTTGCTCAGATGAACAGGCAAGACAACATAGTTATAGTACTTGATCTCGGTATCAGGATGTGACGGACAGCCCATCATCACCGAGTATGAATCCAAGGCATAGCTGTTACCTACGGACTGGCAGATACAACGGACGCACAAGTCGATAATTGTGTCGCTCAACATACGGTCGCGAGCAACCATACCCACCATTTTTTCCACCACCACAGTGCATTCACCACGTGAAAGCCTAAACGTTGAGCTCAGACACACACTTTGAAGTATCTTGATAATTTCATCGGCGATTTGCTGGTGCCTTGTGGGAACAAAGTGCGGTATGAGAGGTGCAGTACAAGTCTCATCATCAAACAGCTCTGGGTGTGCAGAAATCTCCCCCCACTTTGTCGTCTGTAGCCACATCATATCTGCCTTCCAAGCATGAAGGTGCTTAACAATGCTGTAGAACTCTACCATCCTGTAGATCGCGCCACTGCGAGTAACGTATATAACATGTAAACAACACAGTGAGCAACACAACTATGAACAACATAAATGAGCAACACAAGCATGCACAAACCTTGTAAAGTGAGGTGTACCGCCCGGAAAGAAGGCCATGATTTCCTTGGTGGTCCCTTCCGGGTGTCTCGCATCTTCTTTGGTGTTGAAATACTTGGACGCTTGACGTTTTTGCCTCTCGTTCTCAGTGACAGTGTTCAATTTGATAACAAGGTTACGGGGAACCACGAAGTTGTAGTCGTAAGCATCGGCAGACACGTACTCACTGCAACTCTCAGTCATACGTGCATTCATGAAGTCGTCATTCATGATGACGGGATAGCTTGCAAGGATCTCACTCACGTGGTATGAATCAACTGTGTGTCGAGCCCATTCTAAAACTCGTGACAATGCAGGCACACTATTACTCGGAAGCATGATGGCTGCTAGTTCCGTGGCTTCGTGGGGTTTGGCAGCTTACTCTGCTTCAATTTCTTTCTCTCATTGTGTCGGGATTTTGGCGGCGGGATGCGAATCACTTCAACTCGAGAATTACTTAAACGTTGTTTAGAACTGGGCTTCCCTTTCCCACGCACCACAGCTTTGGTGTGTAGATCTTGAGGTTCGGAAGCCATAGCTATGGTTTGAGGTTTAACGGACGTCAATCCCACTTCTGGGGACATTGTTCGAGTGTCCTCGACCTCTAAAGGCCTATCTGTTGCTACATGCGTTGTTGAATCTCCGTTCCTACCTGGATTATTCTGTGATGATGTCACTCCATGACTTGTTATGTTTGACAAAGACTGTGTGGCTTTGCTGCATTTCCTGAATAAAACTCATCGTAACAATAAGATCCGCTCGCGCAATCTCCGACTCGGTATCGGACCAATTTGCATCTTCAGCGCTTTCATCCTCATCTGACACCGTCGTTGCCACTGTCGCCGCTTCACTATCTCCCCCCACGCATTGGCGTAAGCCATTGCAAACAATGTCTTTCCATACCGGTAAAGCAGAGCAAAACTCCGGACTTGACAGACCCGAGAGATACTCCATCACCGGTTCGAATACTGCTCTAGCGTAGCAATATTTCTCCTCCGCTGATAGTACAACCACATTTGCATGTTCACGACGCCGAATCTTCACGTAGATAACTCGAGGGATGGTGCGGGGACGGGCGGCATTCCTTTTTGGTCGAGTCCGTGCAGTTCCATGGTCTGGTTGGTCATTTGGTTCTTCTGTGGCAACAGATGAAGCAACACTGCTTTCTGTTTCTTCTTCTGTTGCTTTTGGTTGCGTTAATCCATCATGAGAGAAAGACTCGCTGGCTTCTTTCATCGAGGTTTGGAGTGACCATACACCAGCTTGAAAATCGTTCTCCATCTCTGACATTTCCATCCTGTCCCAACGCTGAGGAATTGTCGATTCAGGAAGATACTCAAACCGATGGACACGCCCTGCGATATGCATCAGTTGCTGACATGAGAGATGGTTGCTGAGGTAGAATAGACAGGTGCACGTCCACGAGAGGTCGTTGCAGTGATATGTGTGTCCCTTTGTAGATAATTCCCACTCGCCAGAGCTCCCATGTTTGTGGCACACAGCATCCTTCAAATTCACCATATAGGAGTACCATTGAGGACGCACGTCGACAAATGACTTGTCGCTTAAGTGTTTCGTCACTAGTGTTAGGAAATCAGGAACTTTGCGAGGTTCTGGGGAAGTCGCCGAATGCTTTCGAATTGACAAAGCAAATGGTGGATAATTGTAGCTTGGTACGAAAGCAGCCCGCTAATAGTCGCATCAAGACGAGGTTTCTTACCGAGGAGACGTTTCAGCTGGTTCCACTTGGACTCAATCAGGTTGGTGGTAGAGTTGCCTGCTGGAAAGAATCTTCCCCGGAGGTAAGTCGCCCACATCGAGTCGCAGGTTTTCCAATTCGCCGGGAAGTATTCGAGTACCTCAGGAGAAACCTCCTAAAGAAGAAAGTTCCGAATCAAACGATCGTTGGGTTTTGCTAGAAAGCCAAGAGCATAAATACAAGATTCACAGTCAGCAACATTCAGTGCAACAATTTATGCAACATGCGAACTATACTTTGAGCAACAGATGAAACAATATACTGTATGATCCAACAACTCCGTACCAGTAAATAAGCTTCCCAAAGGCCTCCTCCATCCTGTCACGTTGCCCAATTGTCTTGCCCGACGGCACACCTTCCTCCAATACGTGATAGCGTGAAACTGGCATAGAATTACTTTGGCGGCAGGGAAAACTTTTTTCAAGTACTCGCCATTCCACGAAATCTTTGTCGATGACAACCGTTTCAATCTGCCCCCACGATGGGTTTTTCACTTTGAAGAAGCGAATTATTCTCTCCATCGTGTCCGCCTTCTGGTCCAAAGCAAGAAAATCGATCACGGGAAAACCACGTGCTGTTGCAGACGTCACTACAAGACTTCCTACAGTATTATCAGGTTTTAGTGAGATAAGAGACAGTGAGACAAGAGACGCAGCAAAACTAATACAAAATAAGATGATCGCACCCAAATGATACCCTAGATTGTTCGTGCCGTGCGTCCAATCCATCACCAGCGCCCCATTGGCGAAAACGTTTCTTCTGAATATTGGTCTGCATAGCGATGACACACGTAATGTTCATCTGTTCTTGAACCAAAAGAACGTCATTGCCATCTTCCTCGACAAAAGCATCTATGAGCGCTTTAATCCGCTCAAGTGTTGACACTTCGAGCAGGTCGCGAAGAATATTTCTTGTTTGCTGGGGTGTTATCGTCATATCTAAACAAAATGACGATACGAGAAATAAGAAAATCCACATTAAAACAACATAATAGAGCAACATATACAGCAACACAAAGAGCGCCCTAGCACTTGCGTGACTCGGAAAGCACCAATTCACCCACCAAGCTCCTCTACCAGATATCTGGAGACATTGGACTTGCTGATCTGCACGCGTTTCAGCAGTCCAAGCTCGTTGCGCACTTTGAGCAGAAATTTCTGCGATCTCCCACTGCTGTACGAGTCGAAGATTAGCTTGGTCGTCTTGTGATTGTGGGTTGAGATCTACAATCAATCATAGTTAGATAAGTGCGTAACTGCAATACACGTATTCTTACCTCAGTCTCTTCATCCACTTGCACCATCCATCGACCGATACCTCCTTCAACAACATAGTCACAGCGAACCAAGAAGCTCGCTTGACACTCCGTGTAACGGCAATCATGGCTACGTCGTCCTTGCCCACGTGAAGCCTGAAGTACAGCATGCGTACAATACATACGCTTCCACTTATGCGTAAATGCAGTTGGAACTCTTTGCACGCCGGGTCGACTACAACAAATGCAAGCATACCAAAATAACATAGACAGTAACATTAGTATTGAAACAACACAAGGGAACGCATTTACATCACCTGTTGTAATGGTTCGCATTCTCTGAGCTTCGGATTCGAAAGCACAAGTAGTACTTGCGCTCATATGCCTTCAGCCGCTCGTGGAACTCGGCCCACGTTTGAAATGCCTTTTGGGGCAACCCGGGCTTCGAGTTATGGATAAGTATGTGCTGGCTGGTAATTTTCTGCCGCATCTCGGCGTTCTTTGACTGGAGATGCCATAGGTGGTGCTCGTCATCGTCAGGCTGCGCGCTCAGCGTGACTCGAGCATTTTTGGTGGGACGGCCAGGATCTTCTTCAGCACCTACATTCGGTATATAAATGTCAAATTAACATCCAAATAAAAACAGCCCTATCTTAGCTTTACCTTCTTCGAGCACTGACGTGCTCCGAGTGTCATCCGAGATGTCGTTCAAAGTGTCGCTTGAAGCTTTGTTCCGAGTGTCACCCGAAATGTTGCTCCGGGTGTCACCCGAAACGTTGCTTGAAGTCTTGATTCGGGTTGCATCCTTGTCGACGTCACCGGGAGGCGCGAACTCGTCGTCATCCCCGTCGTCCGAATCTTTGCCAGGATCGTAGTCATCGTCGTCGTCGTCGCGAATAAATCCGTTTGCAGCAAGGATATAGTCTACTTACGCGAGCTCGCGCAGCGTATCCGCTTTCGTAGCGACTAAGCAGAAACAAGTTAGTCTTGTAACACTACTAGAAATAAAAAACTTACCACCACTTTGCGGCGTCGTCATCAAACCCTTGGCCTTCACGCCCTTGCCCGCCGTGTCAGTAGCCGTGGCCGTCGAGCTCTTGGCCTTGGAGCTCTTGGCTGTCGCGTCCGTCGCCTTCACGGCCTTGCCCGCCGTGTCAGTAGCCGTGGTCGTGGAGCTCTTGGCCTTGGAGCTCTTGGCCGTCGCGTCCGTGGTCGTCGTGTCCGTCGCCTTCGCGGCCGTGGACGTCGTCTTCACGCCTTTGGTCGCAGCTGCCTTGCGCTTGGCCTTCGTGGCGGCCACCTTAGCCCCGGCTGCCTTGCGCATGGCCGCCTTGCTCGCAGCCGTCTTGGTTCCTGTCTTCGCCATCCGTTCCAGAATTCGAAATGCAAATGGGGGAGGGGGATTCGTACTTAGTATTGTAGAAAGATTTAGAAGATCTCGTGCGAACTTTCAAATTTCCGATTAGAATTTCGCCGTAAGATAAAACGTGAATAAATTACCAAACAACACAAGCACGCTTATGGTGCTTAAAACCATTTGTCGTACGATTGTAACTATGTTGAACTAACGACTCCCAGTCGATGTTGTTTGGTTGATCATTCCACCTTGTTAGTAGTATTACCACTTGATTAGCGCCTCAATAATTCTTGCAACGAAACGAGTAAGCAAACAGCAAAATAGATTGAGTTGTGATTGTTAGCTCTCACTGTGACTTGAAACATACATACATGTAACTTATGATCTTGATCATAAGCTTTGCACTGTTGGCCAGTGCTTAGAAGTCGATGACGACGGACTCATTCGTCGCACTCTCGAGCCTCCGAGCCGAAGTCGAGAGCGGCACACAGGCCTTGTACACTTGCCACGAGTACTCGTTCTTGAGGAAACGCACGCCCAACCAGTACCAGCGCAGGGTGCAAGTGCCTTTGCACGAGCTGTAGTCGAGGTTGTAAGTCTTGCCGCTGATCGTCTCGTGGCAGTTGTCCGACTGCAGCACGCGCGTGGTGTCAAGCCAAACTTCGCACGGCCCGTCGTGCGTGTAGCCTGTGGAGCGCATGGTGCCGTCGGGAATCGGTTGTGGTGCCGCTTTGGCATTGGTGAAGCCGCAGTAGTAGTCGGCCCCATCGGTGACGGAGTATTTGGCGCCGTCCATGAACGCGCGCAGGGTCTTGTAGCCCTTGTTGCGGCGCCACGCGTTGAAGTCTTGGACAGTCTCGTATCCCTGGTTCTCCAAGAAGGCCAGTGGTGCGTACTTGGTGTCCTTGTTGTCCGTTGTGTAGGTCGGTGCCGGCAGCAGCACAACCTGGTGAGCTTCAGCAGTGGGGGCTACCAGAGCAGCACCGGAGAGCACAACAGCCACCGAAAGCGACGAAAGGAAGGAAGGAGCCATGGATGTTCGAGTGGCGAGGACGCGGGGAAATCGGAAGTGAGCAAGGAAGGGTTTTGCAGTTCGCAATGGAGTCACGCGCATTGAGGAGACATGGCTGATCTGGGGGTATCGAGAGAGGCTGCTGAGGTGCACTGAGTGACCACCATCCGGTGTGGCGGCGGATGCAGATGAAGACCTCTACTGTACAGAATTGCGATAGTCGCCCATTGTCTTCAATGTCTTGGTGACATTCCAGTGTTGGTACAGTTGAGGCAAACGGGTGTAAAAGTCGCGGCTTGTGGGCCTTAGTCACGCTCACACCATGCGTCTGCTGGGTGAGCCTTGTCATCTGACGAAGGCTCTCTAGCAACCTCGGCGTGGATGAAAATCCAACGCTCGAACAGAAGAAGCGATCGTCTTCTGTGACTTCGAATCGGAATGTCTCCATTGCTGAGATTCTGTCTACATGCCTCCGACTTCGTACTCGTGCGTGGGTCCGAGTCGATGCGACCTTCGCGTAGGTAAACTTACTTAATCGATAGTGCTCGATATTTGAGGCCTGCGAGTAAAAGGTTTGTCGAGACTGTATTCGTGGTGATATTCTTATGAGCACATGCAACACACAACAAGAAAAGCAGTCCAGCAATTCACACCAACTTAAGCTGTTGCAGTCTTGTCGAGTGCGACGCAATTCTTGTAGACTTGCCACGAGTAGATCCCCTCGATGTACTTGATGCCGAGCCAATACCACGATAGCGTGCACGATTCTCCGCACAAGCTGTAGTCGATCTGGTGCTGTCCGTGGGGGAATTCTGTGTGGCAGTTGCGGCCGGAGGACACCAGCGTATTGTCCAGCCAGACCTCGCACGGGCCGTCGAGCGTGTAGCCTGAGGTCTGGAACGACGTGTTGGTCGGGATGAGTTGCGTCTCAGTCTTGGGGCTGGTGAGGCCGCACTCGAAAATGGCTTCCTCCGTCACGTGGTAAAGGGACTCGTCGTCCAGCATCGCGCGCAGCGAATGGTAGCCATGCTCGTGTATCCAAGTCTGCGCCTCGATGCTCGTGTTGATGTTTTGTTCCTGCAGATAGGCGAGTGCCATGCCCTGGAAGTCCAAGCCGTCCACGATGAAGAAGGGAGGCGGATGGAGCACCACTTGGCCTTCACCTAAGCCAGCATCCAGGCGACGTTGGCCAAGCACACAGGCTAGTAGCAAGACAAGGAGAAGAAGAAGAGGAGACATTCGACTTGGTCTCACGTGGTCGAGGTGGCAATGGCGCTGTCGGAAGAGGAGGGCGGCCAGATGGTGACGAGTAATTGGCTCGAACGGTACCGATTGGGATAACGATGGAGATTAGATTAATTGGAGCAACTTCACCTGTGTCTTCAATGTCATCTTTGTGATTGATATGCAGCGCGTCGCTGGTTGATGCAACGCGAGGAAACAGTGACTCATGGCGTGGAAGCCTTTGTTGCGCCGATTCTCAGCTCAATTTCCCCTCCCGCTAGGGATTTCTAGAAAGAGCGTCATTACTCAGCGCTGGTCCTCCGTCAGATCATCTGACTCAGATGTCAAACTCCTCGAGCAGTGCAAGTTTGCACGATTCTAATAAAGCTCAACAGCCTGGCCTCCGTCAGCACCCTCCTCCCCCCTCCTTTCCACGTCCTAGCATCTTACAGTGACCATGATTACAAGGGCACCTTGGGTCTACAGGTTGGAGGAAAGTAGGGGGAGCTTAACCTCAGCAACCACCGCCAGTGGTTGCAGCACCACTGCTTTTCGTCACCTCCAGGGTCGTGAACGACTCGGCCGTAGTCGGGTGGATGCCTACTGTGTCAACCATTTGCTCGTATGTAAAGCCCAATTTCATGGCCAAGCCCATGGCTTGGGTCACCTCACCAGCGTTCGGGCCCAGGTAGTGAAACCCCACTACAAACTTATCACGTGTCATATCGCAGATCACCTTCACGTAGCACGACTCTGCTGACGTGCGAGTCTCCGTTGAAAGCGACCACTCCAGCGGCACAAAGTTCGTGTGGTATACCTCCACATTGTCCCCGCCGTACCGTTCCTTGCTGTCATCCTCCGACAGTCCGCAGCATCCATACTCGATGGGGGTGAACACGGCCGTGCACACCTTGTCGTAGTCCATCTGCACCGTCGAGTTGTTGTACAGACGGCGCGAAAGCAGGCGTCCGGCTTGGATGGCCACTGGGGTGAGCTCGGGCGCGTCAATAACATCGCCGATAGCGTAGATGTTCGGCGTCGAGGTCTGTTCATTTTTCACCCAAATACGGCCAGACTTCTCGTTCAGCTTGACGCCAACCTTATCCAGACCCAGTCTAGCAACGTCCGGGACACGGCCTGTTGCGTTTAGCACCGTGTCGAATACCTCCTCACAGCTCTCTCCATCTTCGATAGCCCACTTCACCAGCAGTTGGCTATTCTCAAGTTTCGTGATAGATTGCGGGACGGTCTTGCGAATGAATTCGATACCCGACTGCAACTCCATGTACTCGCCGATCTTGTTAGCCATATCCTGATCAAACCCACGTAGCAAGATCGAGCGCACCATCACCTTCACATCATATCCCATGCCCTTCAGGAAACCTGCACATTCCAGCGCCACATACGAGGCGCCCACAACAAGTGTCTTACCAGGTTCTCCCTTTTTCATCCAAAAGATGTCATCACTAGAAATCGCAAGATCGCCTCCTGGGCAAGTCAGCTCCTTCGGTCGCCCACCCACAGCGATAACCACATCGCGGGTAGTAATCTGTTTCGTGCCCTTACGAGGGTGCCACAATTCCAGCGTGTGCGGGTCAATGAACGATCCCAGGAAGTTCTCGTACTTGACGTACTTGCTGCGCAACTCCACTTTGTACTTGAAGTTGATACTCTTGATGTATCCGTCCACATTCGACACCAACTGCTTCCAGTCGAATGTTGGCGCGTTTCCTACGTTCCAGCCAAAGTTGGCGCTGTCGTGGTGCATAATATCACCGATGAGAGAGCTCTGGTGCATCAGCTTCTTGGGGATGCAGCCAACATTCACACACGTGCCACCGAGACCCCAGGACGTGCCGTGTGGCGACGGCTTGACGTAGTCCAGCACGCAGACTTTCTGTCCGAATGAAGCCGCCTCCTTGGAGCAGGCCAGGCCTCCAGAGCCACCCCCAATCACCACAAGGTCATAGTCGTAGCTCTTCTCGTCAGCTGTAGCTGAAGGGGTCTCTACTGCCGTAGCAGCATTAGCAAGTGCAGGCTTCTCTACGGTTTTGTCACTGGGAGCCACTGTCTGGGGATTCTCCACAGTGACAGAGGCGCGGAAGAACGTCAGCAGGTCGTTGCAACCACCAACGAATCTCGTGGGGTTGCTGCTCCACACAAAGGGCGACGTCACGTGCTTGGGTGCGTCAGACTCGGCCCAAAAACTGGTGCTGCAGTCCTTCTGAGACGCACTGAGCCACTGCTTGAAGGCCTCACGATCCTCGAACGGGTGCGACTCGAAGGCCACGCGATCTGGATAAAGCATCTGCATGGCTGCAGCCACTTCATTGGCCTTGACAAAGGATGGACAAGTTCTCCAGCCTGCGATGTGGAAAGTGGCCACAGACGAGTTCGAAGAGGTCGTGAGCGTCTCCGTGAGGCTGCAGATACAGAAGGAGAAGGTTAGTTGGGCTAAGGCCATTGAAAGAGAGTGAAAAAGCGACGTACTTGACGCCCAACTCCATCTTCTTTCGCTTGGTCATGAATCGACAATACCTAGCGTCGATTGGTCAGAAATATACATGTATAAGGACAGACATACAGTATGGAAGCTCCGCTTGGTCATGAATCGACAATACCTAGCGTCGATTGGTCAGAAATATATAAGGACAGACATACAGTATGGAAGCTCCAATATTAAAATATTATCAAATTGGAGCTTTGGGTAAAATAGGCAAAATAGCTTGTTTTGGACACTTTTGAAACCTTAGTTTTTGTATTTTGGAGTTTTCTGTGTACAACTCCATTCTGCCTGCAAGAAGACTAGAAATGAAGAGATTAGGCAGTAAGAGCCTCATACTGCTTGCAATGGAGAATGCCCTCGAGAGAGAAATCCGTCAATGCAGTCCAGTACTCACTTTTCTCGACCCCATCAATGAAAAATCAGATTTGACTGTAGCAGTGTTAGGAAAAGCACTGGACGTCAAGGTACGACATACCTTGATGTGTTGCTCCATCCAATGCTAATGAAAACGCCCATACTTGCGACAAACACCCAGCTAAAAGTTGTAGGCTTTGCGCGCATACGACCCGAGCGTAATTAGCAGCTATTTTTCTGAGCATCCGCCGTAGTCCCCAATCCCAGTCTCAACTTTCACACACTCCATTCGCAGCGCCGCTTGGTGGAAACTAGACCCGCAATCAATTTCACGAGCAGAATGAATTTACTATGGTTCAGTACTTTGGCAACATATCCCACAGCTTCTCCGTTTCTACCAACACCTTGAAACAGAGCCAAAGCTCGTTCGTGCGAAATCCCATCGATATCGTCTGGGTGAAACAACAAGTCGCCAACAATTACTTCTACGATCGATTTGTTCAATTCGAAGAACATGCTTTCGAAATGTGTGTGCAACGATTTTTGCTGCGTAGTCGGTGTTGGAGCAAAAAAGCTATTCGCTGCTCCTTGGTATGTAGCTCCTGATACTCTGCCCACTTCCTTGGATGCTGATCTTCAATGGGAGAGGTGTAAAAGTTTGTCTGGAATTTTTGAAATACTTTTGCACGCGTGGTAGGTTCCCGTTGTCGTGTAGGACACGATAGAATTCCCACGTTCGGGTGAGTTCCTACCAACAACACATACTTCCCCGCAAGGGTTAGTG
>NBNE01001241.1:0-13715 GCA_002215365.1 Phytophthora megakarya | reverse complement strand
GTACACACAATGGTTCGACCCGAATTGGCAATCTTTCGCACACCATTCATTATTAACTTCGCCGATCGAGCATCCAAGCCACTAGTGGGTTCGTCCATGAAAATGATACTCGGCTGAGCAACCAACTCGACACCAATGGTCAAGCGCTTCATCTGTTCCGTTGATGATCCACGAATGATTTTATCGGCGATAGGTCCAAGTTCCAACAAAGTGATGCATTCGTCTACCGACTCGAGCTTTTCTTTTGTCGAAACACTAGACGTCTGTCGTAACATGGCGGAGAAGACAAGAGCTTCTCGAATGGTTGCAGATTCCGAATGGATATCCATTTGTTCGCAGTAACCAGTGCATCTGCGGATGGCGAGGTCGTTCGCAGGGAAACCATTGAGCAGTATTTTGCCTCGGATTTTTCCTCCGGTCTTTCTACCTGCAATGACGTCCATGAGTGTCGTCTTGCCTGCACCCGACGATCCCATGAGAGCTGTCATGGTTCCGGGTTTGGCATATCCGGACACACCTTGAAGTAAATCAATGTCTTCACCTTTCTTGCCGCCCGGCATTGGGACTGAATACCAAAGTTCGTGAAAGGCTAATGTTACGGGTGGAGCTCTCGTTCGTGGCGTCATAATGGGAAGGGCAACGTGTTGTTGGGGAGCAGGTGCTACCTTGTTCGGACTAATAATTTTGGCATCTGGTGGACCCTCTTTGGCATCGAGGTCAGCTTGTACCACCGTCGTGCTCTCTGGACTCTCATATCGTTTGTACTCAAGCACTAAGTTTGCAGCGAAAACAAACACCAAATATCCAACGATAAAATAGAGCCAACCCAAGTAAATCCACACCTCCTCTGTCGGCAAGCCAGCGAGCTTAAGGCTGTACTTGCCAAATGTCGTCCCGAAACGAGAGCAGTAGTCAATACCTCCATATACACAGACGTCGAACTTTGGTGCGAGATACTGGTTAACACTCAATGATCGGATACTCCACGCAACTCCATCGATCCAGTAAAACCAGATGAAATAATCAGGAATGTCCGTCCTCCGCAAGAGGAACCCACCAAACATTACGAAAAAGAGGATAGATACCATCATGAGAGGTTGAGCAACCGTAATGCTTGGCGTAGCGGCTGATAAGAAGAAAAAGTAGGCTGTGAACCACGTTTGACACAGGAAAAGTGTGATCAGGAACTGAATGAATCTGTCTGCGAGCGCAACGTAGCCTCCCATCCAATACACGATGGACCCAAAAAGCAAAGTCTCAAATATGGAGAACGGAATCTGTGTGATCGACGAGGCCATAACGTATGCGAGCGATCGGAAGAAGTTGGCACCGCGTTGCTTGTAAAATACGCTGCGAGCTTCCATGAATACCGGTAGTTGTGCAGCTTGGCCCATCGAGAGGAACATGGTGCACGAGAAGAGCAATCCAAGGATCAGTTGGCTGTTAGCATCGTTTAGCTGCCAAAACGTTGAGCCATAAAGCAGTCCCATGACAAGTACCATGAAGCCACGGCCAAACAGGAAAGTCTTGTCACGCAACTTGATTTTCCATTGACGACGTAATACCGTCACAAGGTCCTCAAGAAACGATTGTCGAAATATGCATGGGTCTTGGAGTGGATCGAACAGATCTGACTTTCGGGTCGAAAGCGTTCTCATGTACGTCAATGTTTCTTGAAAAATATCCGACTGCCGGAAGCGCTCTGCAAAGTCAACAGACTCAAATGGAACAGTGTCCGTGTGTGCCGGATTGATGTACGCGTGTTGCTTGTCGGTTCCAAGGTCTAATAGGAAGTCCGCTACGTCCTTACGAGGCGGGCACGTGAACCCCATGTTCTCGAAATATTGTTGAACTTGCTCACGAGGCCCATGGTACATCATGCGGCCTTCATTCATGATCAAAATATCATCAAAGAGATTGAAAACCTCAGGTGGTGGCTGCAATAATGAGACCACGATATTGGCCTTGAAATGTCGAGTTAAACTTTTTAGCGAGTTGACAATGTCATACGTAGTAGCTGCATCAAGACCAGTGCTGATTTCATCCAGCAGCATCGCTCGCTTGCGGCCAAACGTCATTTCGCCCGTGGTCACACGTTTGCGTTCACCTCCAGATACTCCGCGCATCATGGCATTTCCAACCATTGTGTCTTTGCATCTGTCCAAACCGAGCGATTTCACGCGAATATCTGCAGCAAACTTGTGTTGTGCAGTCATAACCTTTACGGCTCGTTCGTGCTGTTCTCCTGTGCATTTTTCTAGAGCCTTGCGCACCCATGGTTCCAGCTTAGCACCGGCACAGCATCTATGAGCAAAATCGAAAGTCTCCTGCACAGTGAGTTGAGGATAATGATCATCTTTCTGGTTAGTATAGGCGATAAACCGTGGTAACCGAGCCAACAGCTCTGATCGTTGAATACCATTGTACGTGATCTCACCAGAGACTCCAATAGTTTTGTTCATCGGAAATCGGCCACTGAGAATCTTGAGTAACGAAGATTTTCCAGATCCAGGTTGCCCCAGTACGAGCGTGATGCGAGTTGGTTTGAAGACGCCAGTAACACCACGCAAAATCTCCTTCTCGGCTGTTTCTTGGTTCGAAAAGCACTTTAGCACTCCTTGTTTCACCTGCGTCCAGATCGTAGGGACTTGTGGTCCTTCCGATCCCGGTCTCGCCAACGGTAAACGCGCAGAAATGTGCAAGTCTCTGAAAAATATCTCCACCTCTGGAATCGGTCTCCCTAACGTTTTTTCAATGGCTTCGGCCACACTTTGATGCATTGCCAGCATGCCGTCGGCAAACAACTCATCAACATTGGAAAACTCCGCCATGGCGACAAGATCTAACGTCGACGGTAGTTATCCGCTTTGATGTCGCGGTCTTGAGAAAGAATGAAGTCCGAGCGGAAGCACCGACATCACAACTCATGAGACGGTGCCATTGGTTTCACCTCCTCGCATTGATTACAACTGCTTCGTTCGTTGACACCTTGTGCTTTTCATAGCATTTCATTGTGTGTAGTACTTGCTCCATGCTGGAAATCATCGTCATCTTGATTCCAGGTGATCCACAGTTTAACCTGCGTCTGGCTGTCATAAAAGCGTCAAGATCGTCGGTCTCTGGTAAACAGCGTTCGCCGATTCAGTTGTAATCATCCCTGACCGGATCCATTGGCAGTCAAGATCGGCATCACTTTCCAAGTAGATACAAGACGCTGGTATGTGGTCTAACAAGCACGGCGAATCGTTGGGCCTTTTCCCCGGTCGCAAGACGCTCGGTCCGTTGTTCCTCATGACGGTCACTCCCGTCGCCGCGACGCTCATCACGCACGTTTTCGTGGCACACGGTGGCTCTGTGGGCTCCTTCCTGGCGTCTGGCAAATCGTTGTATGAGATCTGGCCGACGCCATGGGACCCCACGGCCTGGAAACTCATCGGTGTCTTCATGGCCACACAACTCGCGCTTATGCGCTTAGTGCCGGGCAAGCCTTCCTATGGACCTGTGACCCCCGGGGGCAATATTCCAGTGTACACGGCCAATGGCTTCCAATGCTTTGCCTTGAGTCTCGCACTGTTTCTCACTGGAGCATTCGGCTTTGAATTGTACCCAGGTGGCATCGTGTACGACTACATGCCGGAGCTTATCTCAGCGCTTAACGTGTTGAGCTTTATCTTGTGCTTCTTCCTGTACATCAAGGGTGCGTTTCTGTGGCAGTCGTCGAGTGATGTTTCTCACTGGAGCATTCGGCTTTGAATTGTACCCAGGTGGCATCGTTTACGACTACATGCCTGAGCTTATTTCAGCGCTTAACGTGTTGAGCTTCATCTTGTGCTTCTTCCTGTACATCAAGGGTGCATTCCTGTGGCAGTCGTCGAGTGACAGCGGCACGTCGGGTAACCCCATATTCGACTTCTATTGGGGTACGGAGCTATATCCGCGTGTTCTAGGCTGGGATGTCAAGCTCTTCACCAACTGCCGTTGTGGACTCATGTTCTGGGCTGTGGGTGTGCTCTCCTACGCCTGCAAACAACGTGAAATGTACGGGTATCTAAGTGACTCCATGGCAGTGAGTGTGGGTCTGCAACTCGTGTACGTGGCCAAGTTCTTCTGGTGGGAGGCCGGATACATGTGCAGCATCGACATCATGCACGACCGCGCAGGTTATTATCTCTGCTGGGGCTGTTTGGTGTGGGTGCCGTCGGTCTACACATCGCCGGCCATGTACCTCGTCCAGAACCCCATCAACTTGGGAACGCCGTTGGCTCTTGTTATCTTCGTGACGGGCGTCCTCATGGGTACGTACACAGGAGTTCTATGGTATAATCTGCGACTAACTTGTCTTGTACATGTAGTTGGGATCAACTACGACGCTGATCGTCAGCGCCAGAGCTTCCGTGCAGCTCAAGGGAAGACGAACGTGTGGGGGAGTCCAGCTGAGTTCATTGTGGCCCGGTACGAGACCGAGAAGGGGGAGAAGAAGCAGAGTTTGCTGCTTACGTCTGGCTGGTGGGGCTTGTCTCGTCACTTCCATTATGTCCCTGAAGTTCTAGCTGCTGTATCGTGGACGATCCCCGCGCTTGCTTCGAGTCCTGCTCCCTACTTCTACGCCATTTTCCTCGCTATTCTACTCACAGACCGAGCTTACCGTGATGACGCACGTTGCGCCCACAAGTACCGTCAAGACTGGAAGAAATACTGCGAGCGGGTGCCTTCGCTCATCTTGCCGAAGATGTTGTAGTGACCATCACTCTGCAACTTCAACTTGTCTTTAAACTGAATCATTCGAAAGACTGACGATCTCAAATGAAATGATTCACCCCAAAACGTTGCCGAAGATGTTGTAGTGACCATCACTCTGCAACTTCAACTTGTCTCTAAACTGAATCATTCAAAAGACTGACGACTTCAAATGAAATGATTCACCCCAAAACATCGCATCGATTGGTAGAAAATAAAATATTTTCATCCAATCTTTTGCCGATCTCTATTCCGCATTATGCCACGCACTTCTCGACGCCACTAGGGCCATGGACTGGAGCTCCGTGTACGACAACAGCGGCGAGGAGACCGGCAACTGGGAGGACTATGGAGAGACTCGCTCCTCCCGTAATGCGCATCGTTTGCTGCACCGTCAAGCGTCGCTTCCGCTCGTCAAACAGCAGCAAGCAAGAGCGCAGTACTCGCCACTTGTAGCTTATGCCTTCACAGTCAATTACATCCTGGGTGTGGGCTCCTTAGGCATCCCCTACGCGTTCTACCGGGCGGGACTGGTGATGGGCAACGTTATGATCGTCGTAGTCACTCTACTCTCCTACATGACGGTGTTGTGGGTCTGTGAGACCGTGGCAAGAGCTCGGGAAGCCTTCGTTATGAGCTTTTTACTGGATGAAACGACGGCCCTTAAGTCTTTTTCCTATGCTACTCCTGATTCTACGCCACACAGACAACCTCCTTCGACCAGAAGTAGTGTGGCGTTGGAATATGACGATTTTCCTGAAGTTACACAGCTTTGTGACAGGTTTTTAGGCCCTGTAGGCTCCAAGATGTACCAGATCTCGCTTCTAGGACTCATGTATGGAGGTCTAGTGGGATACAGTCAAGTGTTCGTCAATACGTTCTTGACGCAAGTGGATCATATCGGAGATTGGCAACTTTCTAGTGTCCATGCAGCTATTTTCTTCGCCTGCATCGTTGTACCGCTGTCATGTTCGGATCTGACTGAGCAAATTTACGTCCAGTTGACGATGTCGGTGGTTCGCTTTGCAGCATTGCTGATTATGATTTTTAGTGCTGCTTATGCGGTGTTTCGAGATCCTTACGACGGTGGAGCAGTGTTAAAACCTGATGTGGAGGCCCCATACATTAGTGACTACTCGCTCGTGGACTTAACCGGCTTTGGAGTCATGTTCAGCACCGGTGTATTCTCGCAATTATTCCAGCATTCAGTACCTGGTTTGTTGGCACCATTGGGTGCAAGGAACCAGGAGAAGGCCCCGGCGATTTTCGGCAGCACACTGCTTACTACAATGATGTTTTACATCGCGTTGGGATCTGTCTGCTCGCTGTATTTTGGACCAAAATTGGCGACGAGTGTGAATTTGAATTGGGCCGAGTTTACATGGGGAATTAACGAGTCCATGAGTCTCGTGCCGCTTTGGGCGAAACTTTTGTCGATGATTGTCGTGGTGTTTCCCGCCCTTGATACTCTGAGTGTGTTTCCACTCATCTCAGTAACTCTTGGAGACAATATGGCTGCTGTCATTCCAAAGAGATGGACCAGACATGGAAGGAAGTCTTCCTGGAAGCTTTTGTGTCGTTTTGGCGCTGCGTTGCCTCCGCTGCTGATATCAATGTTTGTTTCGGATTTGTCTGTCACGCTGCAGATAAGTGGGCTCATGGGTATCTACGTGGCATTCTTCGCACCCGCGTTGTTGCAATTGCAAGCGAGTCGTGAATTCCCGACCAGCAACATATACAGCGGTAAATTCAGTGGGAAAGCTTACGTGTACGGTGTGTTGGTGTTTGGTATGCTGGCACTGCTTGTATTACTCTATCAGCTAGTGCTTCAGCTTGCAAGTGAATGATTGGATTCAAAAGTTTAAGTACTGTCAAGAGCCTGAGGTGACATCGCAGTTAGCAGAGTTAATGCATCCCTGCATTGAAGAGGCAAGAGGATGAATTTATGAACTATCACTCCTCTTCCCTGTTTGATACACGGTTGCTGAATCAAAATGAATGATAAGAATTTCTGGGCACAAAAGTTGATGCAAGATATATTTTTTCAAAGCAGTTCTGTCCTGCTGTAGTTAGTTGAGCTTAACGCTTGAGGTGGCTAATGTAGCGAAGGGAGATCAGCGCCAAGACGCGGAAAGCCACAATGAGGATGATCAGGATCATTGCGTTTCTCCAGATGTCGCCGTGTTTCATGTCGAAAGTGTCCTCAACGTACTGCTTCAGGGTCATGTCACCAATGGTAGGTGGGGCGTCCTGCATGGCATCACAGCCCACCTTGTCACCCGAGCAATCACCAAAGACTAGCGCTACCAAAATGGCGATGCTGTACGTTGGTGGCGAGATCCAATGCACCCACATGTAACCATCCGGAATGGATCCCGTAGGGGGATTGAAGCCGGCGAAAAGCATGAAGATCGAACTGAGAAGAGCACCAAGTGTCGTAGCGACGGCAACACTCGGCAAAGCGTACACCAGGAGCTGACCGAGGTACACGAAGACAAGTGCGTTCATCGAGACCACCAACCAGTAGTAGAAGAACGTGATGTAACCAGTGAAGCCGACGCTCGGGTAGAAGATGACCGTGAACAGCAGACTCGAAAAGAAAATGTACGGGATCTCCACCAGGGTACCAGCAATGAAGTACCAAAGCGCGTTGTATGTCTGCGAAGCACGCTCGCGGTAGAAAGCAGTACGCTCATCGGCTGCAACGGGCATGACGCTGTTGAAGCTGATAATGCCCAAAAAGACGGTGCTCACGAAGATCAAACCAATACCAGCGTTCGCTCCGCTGTACGTGCTGTAGTCGGTGCCTTGGTAGATAATGGCGAAGACGCAGGCCAGCACCACACTGATCATCAAACGCGTGAGGTTGTACGTCGGTGTGCGCCAGTACATCCGGAAGAAGCGACGGCACAGCAGATCAAACTGAGTGACCGAGTTCGAAGCACGTTTCTTGTCAAATTTGAGCTCCGGGAGCTGTGCTGACGGGTAGAGCACACCTTCTTGGTCAAGATCCTCCTCCATCAACACTTTCTGGTCACTCACCGCGAAGCGGTCAGCAAAGTCAAGAGGTTGGGATGGATCAGCACCAGCAGCAGCCTTGCCACCACCAACACCAGCACCAATACACTCAAGCATCCATGTAGCAGGGTTGTATCCAGGCTTGATCGGGTTCACTTCAGGGTATCTCTCGAAGTAGTTGATCAGGTTCTGCGAGTTCTCACCAAGCTCACCGAAGAAAACCATACGGCCCCCACGACGAAGAAGCAACAGAGAGTCGAACAAGTTGAACACCTCCGTGCTCGGCTGGTGAATCGTACACACGATAGTACGTCCAGAGTTAGCGATCTTACGCACACCGTTCATGATCAACTTGGCCGAGCGAGCGTCCAGACCACTGGTAGGTTCGTCCATGAAAATAATACTGGGCTGAGCAGCAAGTTCCACACCGATTGTCACGCGCTTCATTTGCTCCGTGGACGAACCACGAATGATCTTGTCGGCAATAGGTCCAAGCTCCAGCAGTTCAATACATTCGTCGACGGACTCCATCTTCTGAGCAGTAGAAATACTGGCATCTTGGCGAAGCATGGCCGAAAAGATGAGAGCTTCACGAACCGTAGCGGAGTCGGAGTGGATGTCCATTTGTTCGCAGTAACCCGTGCATCGACGAATAGCGAGGTCGTTGGCAGGGTGTCCGTTAAGCAGAATCTTGCCTTGAATTTTGCCTCCAGTCTTACGTCCAGCGATGACATCCATGAGCGTAGTTTTACCTGCACCGGATGATCCCATGAGAGCAGTCATCGTGCCTGGGAGAGCGAAACCAGAAACACCCTTGAGCAGATCAATTTGTTCGTCGTTGGCGCCACCTGGAAGCGGAACTGAGTACCAGAGATCGTGGAATGCCAGGGTAACAGGGACTGCGATTCCTCGGCCGGTTGGTTCAATTGGGATGCTGATGGTTGGAACTCCACCCAACACATCGTCGGCGTTGTGCAGTTCAATGGCGTTTTGTTGCGCCTTTGGTGTTTGCATCAGGTTGTAAGCCATGTGATCACGAGCAGCTTGTTCGTCTTGCTCCACAATGGCAACATTCTCGGGGCTCTCATAACGCTTGTACTCGAGGACGAAGTACGCGGCGAAGACAAACATGAAGTAGCCAGCAATGAAGTAGATCCAGCCGTACCAGATCCAAGCAGATTCGGTTTGCAAGTCGAAGACGCCAAGACTGTACTTGCCCATGGTGAGGTTGTACTGGGAGCAGTAGTCGATGCCGTCGTAGACACACACATCGAACTTGGATGCAAGGTACTGGTTCACACTGAGCGAACGAATGCACCAGGCGAGCGGGTCAATCCAGTAGATCCAGATCAAGTAGTCCGGGATATCACCCTTCGAGATAAGGAAGCCACCGAACAACATGAAGAACAACACGGCCACCATCATGAGAGGCTGAGCAATTGTCAAATTGGGCGACGCTGCCGACAGGAAGAAGAAGAAACTGGTGAACCACATCTGGCAGAACCACAGTGTGATCAGGAACACAATGAAGCGGTCCACATCGTCAACGTATCCGCCGAACCAGTAGGTAATTGCACCGAAGATGACTGTCTCGAGGATACTCAATGGGATCTGGGTAATTGATGTGGCCAAAACGTATGCGCTCGAACGGAAAAAATTGGCACCGCGTTGCTTGTAGAAGACTGTACGAGCTTCAATGTAGGTCGACACTTGCGATGCCTGACTCATGGACAGGAACATAGCGACCGAGAACAGCAGACCCAAGATCAATTGACTGTTGGAATCATCCATTTGCCAGAACGTAGATCCGTACAGCAGACCCATGACAATGATCATGACAGCACGTCCCATCAAATACGTCGTGTCACGCAGTGTGAGAGTCACTTCGCGCTTGAACAGTGTCATCAAGTCCTCCTTGAATGTTTGACGGAACGGATTCATGTCGGCAAATACCATCGAGTCCTCCACTGGAGAATCGAGGGTCTTTGACGTAGTGTGGAAAATGTTCGACTGCAGGAACCGGGAGGCAAATTCCTCAGACTGGTATGGCACGCTTCCTCCGACGACGTATGTATCCTGTTTGTTGGTGCCGAGGTCAAGAAGGAAGTCGGCCACATCCTTACGAGGCGGGCAGTGGAAGCCCATTTGCTCGAAGTAAGGCACCGCATCCTCACGTTTGCCATGGAACATGATGCTGCCTTCATTCATCAGCAAAACATCATCGAAGAGCTCGAAAACCTCAGGAGATGGCTGAAGCAGCGAGATAACCACGGTAGTGTTGAAGTTGCGGGCAGCACTCTTCATGGACTTACAAATGTCGTAAGTGGCAGCACTATCAAGACCAGTACTGATCTCGTCAAGTAGCTGCAAACGCTTCATACCGAACATCATTTCACCGGTAGTGACACGCTTGCGCTCACCACCGGACACACCACGAAGCATGGCGTTACCCACGACCGTGTCCTTACAATTGTGCAGTCCGAGTTTTTCACCGTCAAATCTGCAGCAAACTTGTGGTGAGCGTTGACAACTTCCACTGCGTGTGCATGGTGCTCCGGCGAACAGTTCTTCAAAGCTTCCATAGCCCAAGGTTCCATTCCAGTACCCGCACAGCATCGGTGAGCGAACTCGAACGTTTCCTGAACCGTCAAGCGAGGGTAGTGATCGTCGATCTGGTTGGCGTAAGCGACGTAACGGGGCAGAACTTCCAACAATTGACTGCGGTCTTTGCCGTTGTAGTCGATCTCACCGTTCAACGTGATGTTCGTGTCCATGTGGAACCGGTTGCCCAGCACTTTCATGAGGGACGATTTACCCGATCCAGGTTGACCCAAAACGAGTGTGATGCGACCCGGTCGGAACACACCGCTAATGCCGCGCAGGATCTTCTTCTCTACAGTCATTTTGTTGGAACTGCAGCACAGATTGCTGAGCCCTTGTTGCACCTGATTGATCAGAGTCGGTACTTCTAGTTCACCGCCTTTAATCATCGGCACTTCAGCCGACAGCTCGAGGTTTCGGAATCGAACTTCAAGACCAGGAATCGGGTGCCCCAAAGCGTTCTCGATCACCGTTGACAAAGTCGAATTCATCGTGAAAACACCGTCGGCCATCAATGCATCGGCACTTGTAAGGTCTTCCCTCGTGAGTTGTTGGGGTTCCGGGAACATACTTTTTGTGCGTGGAAGTCGGTCGTAGTCGCCCATGGAACTGCTGGAGCTAAGTCGACGCGAACTGAAGCGAGGTAGACGGTAGGTGGACACTCGGGGGTTCAAGTCCGGGACGACATCACCAACACTATGGTTGTCATCGGTGTCGCTGTTGGACTTGTGGGCCTTTATAGGGTTATCGTGGTTCCCCTCCATGGTGCGTTGCGCAAGAGGAGAATTGGAGAATGAGAGGATTGGACTCAACTCAAGTTTCGCTTCAATGCGGGTGGCTGCACATGGCAACACAAACAATCCGTTTGGATTTGCTCATGTCTATCCGTGGTGTAACTCGAGTCTCGAGATCATGAACCGAGCTGGGATTACGGCGCGGGGTGACTGAGCAAATGTATGCCAGCCTGTCACTCCCAATCGCGAGCGTGTGTACAACTACACAATCACCAGACCTTTTCCATCGAGTTGCCAGCATAAGCTTCTGCTATTATGTTGCCATGATCCACCCCTACAGCCTGGATTGTTTGGACTCCAAACAGTATTAAGACAAACTCCGTCACAGCCTCTTGTAGATTTTTACTCCAATTGTACAAGTTCTTCAGGGCAATAAGTTATTGGTTATTGACAATAGCCTATGTCTATTCGTGAGGTCCTGCATGCTAGGCGGTATTGCCAAAATCGCCTTTGCCACAATTTGCCGACATAGAGGCAATTGTACAAGTTCTTCAGGGCAATAAGTTATTGGTTATTGACAATAACCTATGTCTATTCGTGAGGTCCTGCATGCTTGGCGGTATTGCCAAAATCGCCTTTGCCACAATTTGCCGACATAGAGACTGAGGCTGTCCAAACAGAACAAGCTGCACCACAACGGTAATGGTTCGTGCGGGACATGCCTTTTGGTTCGTTATCCAGATGGCCTTTGCACAACGTGCGTATCATGATGATGGCAAGTGTCAGTGAGGCAAATAAAGCGCGGTAATCTCGTAAGGTGAAGTGCTTTGAAGCGGTACGTGTAATGCAGGGTTCGTGTGCCATACTTCGAGTTCATAAACCCTTGCTACATTGGTACATTAGCATTTGACATTGTTAAAGCTGACCACAGCTTTGCTTAACGTTTTGGCATCAACTTCATCGCGATATGATGGTGCTGATTGACAGCCCGACGACTACCGAAGTGGCGACAATGGCGAAAATCCAGCGATATAACTTTCTTGAGTTAGATCGCGGCAAGAAGCTAGAAAGTGCCCATTCTAGGTTCTTGACGTTTATGGCAGAGTTTTATTACCATCGATGTATCGCAGAAAACGCAGTAATCAGCACTTGGATTCACCGTCTCAAACGCGAAATACATTTGTGGATTATGGCAGTCGCTTGACGCTTGTACGTGTGAGAGTAAACTTGGGCAGACAATGTGGCGCGAAAATCTATCGATCTCCTGTAGTAAAAATGAGATTTTCGTCACTTTCATTCAAGCCATCATCGTCTTGACTGAATACGGGCATCACCCTGATCAGCTCCGAGACTGGATTCCGCTGCACACTTGGAAGAGTAAACTTTACGCTTACTCCACTCTGACATTGTAGTTGAGACGGGATATCGGGCAAAAGCACTCAGCTGTACAGAGCCAACAGATCGAAGCAGTGTCTGCTGTATCTCTGATGATCTACGATTATCCTTTTTGCATCAAGTTGCGAGGTGTTCGCGTTGAGGCCGATCAACGGCGTTAATATGTTCCTGCTTCAAACACACACAAGGAGATTCACTACAATGCATGTAGTACGTGCAATTTACTCATGTTGACATGTAATTTCCACGTATATCCACTCACATTTGCAGTCCATACCTAACGTTTCAAGTGGTTAATGTACCGCAAGGCTGCTAACGCCAATCCGCGGAAGCACACCATCAGTGCGATCAAGATCCCCACATTCCTCCAGATATCCCCGTGTTTCATGTCGAAGCTGCCCTCCACATAATCTTTCACTGTCACTTGACCAATGGTAGGTGGTGCATTCCGCACCAATTCACAACTAATTCCATCTCGTTCACCATCAGAGCAATCAGCAAATATGAGCGATACTAACACTGCAACCGTGTACGTTGTAGGTGAGATCCAATGCACCCACTTATATCCGGTAGGAATGCTACCCGCAGGCGGGTTAAAGCCTCCAAACAAGATGAAAATGGAGCTGAGTAATGCACCGAGAGTTGTAGCAACCGCCACACTGGGTAGTGCGTACACCAGCAATTGACCGAGATACACGAACACCAAAGTGTTGAGTGACAACACCAGCCAGTAGTAAAAGAACGTGCTGTAACCAGTGAAGCCGACACTCGGGAAGAAGATGATGCAAAACAGTAAACACGATAGAAACACGTACGGTATTTCTGCCAGAGTACCAGCGATGAAATACCATAAAGCGTTGTAAGTTTCGGACGCACGTTCACGGTAGAATGCCGTCCGTTCATCCGCTGCAACGGGCATAACGCTGTTGAAGCTGATGATACCAAAGAAAACGGTGCTCACGAAGACCAGACCGACACCAGCATTCGTTCCGCTGTATATCGAGTAGTCAGTACCTTGGTAAATGATGGCGAACACGGATGCTAACACGATACTGATAAACAATCGGGTGAGGTTGTATGTCGGAGTGCGCCAGTACATTCGGAAGAAACGCAGACACAACAATTCGAACTGCGTATTCGGTCTTGAAGCACGTTTCTTGTCGAATTTGAGCTCAGGAAGATGGGGTGACGGATGAAGCACACCTTCTTGATCAAGATCCTCTTCCATCA
>NBNE01001240.1:0-13728 GCA_002215365.1 Phytophthora megakarya | reverse complement strand
GAGCATCGCTCGGAGTAACCAAAGATACCTTGGTTCGTATTTACGACTATGGTGATGCAGCACCTTGAAGCCGAGTACAACCAGAAATGTGTTCTTGCAGCGCCCAATAGTGTATGCACCTACGTTTGTGAATTTGGTGGTGGATTAACCAACTCGGACATACTGAATTACAAAGCGATAGAGATGACTATTCTGCGACCATGAACAGTATCAACTCCTTCCCCACGGTGGTACGAAGAGTGTGAACTCCTTAATCGTGAGTACATAACTAACATTTGTTGTTTGTTATTTAGGTTTTACCTTTACCCTCTGAGTGGACATAACTCCGACGCCTGCTTGTATTCCTTTTGAACATTGTCTGCTACTATTCCAACCGTAGCCTCTGCAATCCGTTCAATGTGCAATTATTTATCAATGCTGACAGCAACGTGAACGGGCTTTCAACTTTCGTGCACATCAGTGATAATGCATGGAATTTTGTTGTAACTTGGCAGTCAGAGGATGGTCAGGCACGCGTTTACGAAAATGGAGTGCTCGTGTTTCACGTTCAGAGCTTCTAGGAGAACTCTCGTGGCCACTTCGAGTCGTCCGCAACGGGTTGATCCTCGAGTGGAACTTTGATGCGTCCTACTCATTGACGCAGGGTCGAGTGGGAATGATATACCAATGCAGAGTGAAGAACAGAAGAAAAAGCAACAACGTTGCGCTTTATGCACGGTGACTTGGAAGCAAGTTTATTAACACACAAACGACATGGACTCCTTTATTGCGATCACGCTTTAGTTGCGACGACGAACCTTGCAGCCGGAAGTGTTGGCCGTCGGTGCGTCCGTCGTCGGAGCATCCGTCGTTGGAGCGTCCGTCGTTGGAGCATCCGTGGGAGGTGCCGGAGTGTCGGTCTCAGCACTTGCATCCGTTGTGGAGCTGTCAGTCTCAGCACTCGCATCGGTTGTGGAGCTGTCGGTCTCAGCACTCGCATCCGTCGCGGAGCTGTCGGTCTCAGTGCTTGCGTCTGTAGTTGAAGCCGTCGGCGCTTCCGTGGTCTGATCAGCAGCACCACTCGTCGCGCTGGCCTCGTCGGCTGCACTAGCAGTAGACGTCGTCTCCGTGGCAGGGGCGTCCGTTGCAGGAGCAGTTGTAGCTGTGGGGGTTGACGCTGACGTCGTTCCCGAGCTCGAACTGGTCGTGGAGCTCGACGCAGTGGAACCGGCATCACTGGGGACACTTTTCTCGATGGACACGCCGTTGAAAGACAGCACGTCCTGCTTTCCTGCCACCATGGAGACGGCACTGCCATCGTTGGAGAGCGTGAGTTGGCCAAAGTGGAATTCGTAGTTGGACGGAACGTCTCCGTTGTACGTCTCGGTCTTGGTCAACGCCAAAGCGTCGTCGCCCTCACTGAAGTAGAGAGCCAACTTCCCCGACGACACGGCAATGCCAAAGTTGTACCAGGTCTTGATCTTGAACTCAGTGGACCAACGGGTCTCCGTGCCGCCGCCCGTGTACCAGATGAGCTGCACGGGGCTCACACTGGCGTCAATGCGGATTTCGAACAGATGTGACTCTGGGAAGATAACCTGCCACGAGTACTTGTTGATGTAAGCTGCTTCCTTCATGAGACTCACGCGGAAGAACGTGGTGCCCGCTGTGTTGCCGGAGACCTGCTGCACCAGTTCGGAGCGGCGGAAATTGGTCTGACCGCCGAAAATCGCCTCCGAGTCCACGGCCACCGTGGCGACGCCTGTGTCCTTATTGAAGGCGGGCGATCGGCCCTTCGGGGTGACGGTCACCCACTGATCCGGGTCGACGGTGCCGTTCTGGCGGTTGGTGAGGATATGCGTCAAGTATTTGTCCTTGAGCGAGGCCACCGTCAGGTCCTGAAAGCGACCGTCCCATGGCAGTGGCTGGTCATCTGCGGCGTTCACAACGGGGGACAAGAGAGTCGCCAGGAGCGCTACGCTAGACGCGAGGATCGAGTGGAAGCGGGTCATTGCACAGAGGGAGCTTGAGCGCTGTCAGGTAAAAGCTGCAATGACCAAGATGCGAGTGAGGATTGGCATGGCCTGGTCCGGTTGATGTAGAGTCTCGGAGTGGTAAAGTTCTTGGTAGCCAGATGGGAACGCCTACGGTATAATGAAAATAAGATAGTTGGGCCTGGAGCACGGCAATACGAGCGATCAGAGCTGAGCCGGCTCAGCTCTCATCCGAGGTGTATCGTCGGCTCGTACGTTGTTGAAATAAAGTATTGAAGACGCAGCGTACCAGTAGAAAGCGAAGGACTTGCAAGAAGTTGTCACCACCAACACCATATATTGGAACGATAATAACAACTCAAACAAAATACATAGCGTTCTTGAGGTCTTCGTGCACATCAGCGACGACGAAGTCGCCATCGGAGCTTTCGCTCACATACAAACGCGTTTATGAGGGCCTCAGGTGCGGCCATACACCTAACGAGTGCAACGCGCTGATGTATTGAGACGATGTACGTCATCGGCAGACATGTTACACTGTATGCTCGTCATGGAGGAGCGGCAACTCCTCTATCAAAATCGAATTCTTGCCGGCCAGCTTCATATTGATCCTGAAGCAGAGATTCGCGCAGGATTGTGGCTTCGCACACCGGACATTCTCCGTTACGATGCACTGACAGGGGATTCCCAACACCGTGTCAGACACTAGTCGTCAGCACTTGTGTTCTCCTTAATCACCGAAATGAGCTGCGCACCCTGTTGCGCGTTTTGCGTCGTTCGTGGCATCTCCCCATGAGCTCCTTGACATGAGCATCACGGTATTGATCCTCGTAAATCATGGGCGGGGCTCAGTCCTCAATAGCGAGGTCACACTTCCGTGTCATATCCATTAACTGACTATTAATAACGAAACACATTCATGCAATGCTCGCTGATGCCAGCAGCATTATAATCACATCCCCAGTATGTATCCTTTCAGTAGCACCTTGCACAAATCGCTTGTTCTGTAACTTCCACTGCCCTCCCTTTCGATCGCTTGGACTTGTTAACGTACGACACGGACGGCGGATCCACCACCCGAGCTTTTGTGGCTTCGAAACGCTGCTCTACATGCATACCAAACACACCAAGGACGTGCCCTTCCCAAATTCAGCCTGACAAACCTCGTGCATAATGTTATTATCCTTACGCTTTTTCGGGGTGAGCTATCAGCTAGATAATTTCATCGTTGTCCAGAGCGCTGCAGAGCTGTTGCATGCTGTGCGACATCATCATGTACCAATGCTACCTGTTCTCGTGAGAGAGTCGGGTCCGCCATACAAACACGTTCCGGTAGTACGTCTTCCTTACCGCCATCATTCTCCTCTGCTGCTTCCTCAGCAATCGTGCCTCGAAAGAACCTCTTCTCCTTTAGATCCCTATCCGAGAGGTATTCCGGATACAATTTGTTTTGGTTGGTGCTTTGGTGGCGATCACATCTTCTGCCTGTAGCTCCTTCTCTTCATCCACTGACAACAATATGTCAACTTCTGGGAACTCGTCCACCACAGGTTTCACAAAATCCACAATAGTTTCCTCACCAACACCAAGCTTTTCAACTTGTTGCAAAGCTTCGGCATCATTCGCCAAAAATAAACTTCAACATCGTTGCGTTGCAACTCTTGCAAATGGTGCGCGTACCATTTCCAGGTAGTGGTCACAGGCTGTGTTCGTTCATTGCGTTTGTCTCCAGTCTTCAGTGAAGACTGTTGGAATACACCGTAGTGAAGACTCTTCACTACAGTGTATTCCAAAGTATTAACCATGTACTCTGTGTGTGGCTTCTCTCTTTATTGGACAAAATAAAGGCTGTGACACGTCCAATATTCAACAAAGCTGTCTTCATACACTAGACTAAGGTGATACTTAAACGAGAGCATGTTTGAATTTACGCAACAGTTGTATTTTTGAAGTGTAGTTAAATGCGCGGCCTCATTCAAGCTCAAGATAACTGCTGCTGTGTCGGGAAAACGGTTCCATGTGCTACCTGACTATCAAGGAGCGAAACCTAGTTTCCTTCACGAGGGACATCCTCCCGACGTAGAGTAGGGCACTCTCGATCCTTGTACTTGAACATAATCCTGCGTTCGGGGTACTTGCAACTGTCGAGTTTCAAGTGGCATTCGTTCAAGTAGGTCTTATTGTTGGTGCTGCACACGTAGGCGACATTGTTGGGGCACACAAAGTCGCACATCCTAAGGTTTCTGAGAGAATGCTCCGAACTTTCAGCGATCGTCGACGAAATCGACACAGCAAGAAGCGCGAGACACACAGCAATCTTCATCGTAGCGAGGGTGGAGTAGTGGTGCGAAGCTCGTCGCGAATTTGAGAATGAGGTGCTCTTTTGCCTTGGCATTCGTACCTGCGCCATAACTTCGATGCAGCGATCCATGATCGCCAGCTTTATTACGCTTCCGAGTCCCATCGTAATCGAGAATCCTTGGCATGTCAATACATGTATATTTCTCGATTTTCTTACTGTACCTTACATATTCGACGGCAGCTATGTTGCCATCATGACACGTGTTCGAGATGCAGTTCTGATAGATATCGTAGTGTGGAGTTGGGGAGTGCACCGATCACTAAACGTGTGCAGTAGTTGGTGTTTGGTCGGTCCACTATGAGTGTGTTTAGATCGTGTACCCTCAAACCAATTCACTGGAATTGTTGCCCAGCATGAATCCACAACAATTAGCGCCACAGCACATGTAACTTACATTACAAGCACTAGCGTCAACATTCGGGCAAAATGTTGTACGACCACAACTTGCGATGGCTTGAACTTGAACAGTTATCTTTTGATTTGGGCTTTCACGATGTTTTTCTTGCAGCGAGCTGTTGCCGCTGAATGGTACGTACACTTCGACGAAATCACTGCACAGGAATGAAGTCTCGTTCTAACCAGACATCGTTATGCATCAGGTCGCGGTGAACTCCAGGGCTGGAGCTACACCCGCGTCAAATAAGGTGCCAAAGCTCTTACAGCATTGCCCTTACGTACAGTTTTTGTGGGCCCGAGCTCCTCAGCGAGCCGCGCATCGCACTGTCCAGTACATATTATCTTTTTACCGACGCCTTAGACGTCATGAACGAAGCGAAATTAGCGATGCAACGAGGAAGAACGCTAAACACTGTGTGAACACACTGGCATTCCCCAATCATTAAGTATATACCTACATTGGATGGCAAAGCACAAACTTCAAAGTTGTCAATACTACTCCATTCAAACTCTGTTGACTACTTCAGCCAAGAAAGCTGCAACTAACTTGATCCAACACTCATTCGGGTAGGCGCGTGTGTCCTTGTTGAGGAAAACATGTCCTAGCTATTGAACCCTGGGCGAAAGAAAGGTTTCCCATGTAGATGTAGGACTTGTGTGACAACAACCGTCGAGTAGTTTCGACTACTAATCTCAAACTTACTGCTTGCTGTTCGTTGGAATAGATGACTCCATCCAATCCACATACGCAGACGTCTTGCTCGGGCGTGATGAGAACTTTAGTAACAAAAACAAGCTACTGTCCGCTGGTACCGGTAACGCCTTCTGCAGGAGGAGGCGAGGGGCACTCCTCATTTAACTTCACCTTAAGGTTAAGTTCCGGATGTTTGCAACTCTCGCGACGCAAGTAGCATTCATTCGTGTAGCCCAGATCATCAGTTCCGCACACGAAGGCGAGAGTCTCGGGGCATTCGAAGTCACACTCGGCCAGGTTTCTGACGGGCGCATCTCGATCTCTGGGATCCTCTGGGCCTTTGGTAGGAAACGGAGTTACCGGTGGAAATTGGGCAGCCGTCGATGACATCGACACAGCTAAGACGGCAAGACCAACTACAATCTTCATCGAGGTGCGGGTGGAGTAGTGGTGTGAAGCTTGTGGAGAATTCGAAACTGAGTTGCACTTCGCTCTCCTTTCCTCCATAATGTCAATAGCTGGGTGATTCGTACGATCAGTTGTACGATACAGCAGAAATCGGTGGCTCATGTTCCTGGAAAAGCATCAGAATTGCTGTAAAGTGCAGATCTCCATGCTGTAGAAATCTTTGCTAGTTAATACAGTACAATGGGTTGGGTTGGACAATGACACTGGTACTGAGGTTTGTAGTTGCATCAACCGTCGACGATCGTCACAACAGGGGGTCTTCAGCAAGGTAGATAACTACCTGGTATACCGTATGGACAACATTTGGATGGAGCTCATTGTAAACTTGAAAAATGAGGTACCTATGCATCGAGTAAGAGGAAAAAACAGCACACCCGAAACGTGGTTTTAATGTTTTAACGAACATCAACTCGACTGTTGATGTAGCTTACTGAAGGCACAAAGGTACTATGCTCGGGGCAAACGTGTCGTATCCGGTAGCAAAAGCAAGCTATGGTTCAGCAAGCACAGGTGGAAGCGAAGGACACTCCTTATTCAACTTAACCTTAAGGTTGAGTTCCGGTCAATCTGCGGCGCGCTGGTCCATCGGTAGGGCTCGGCTTGAGGCACTCGCCATCGTCGCAGTCTTCCAGGTTTCTGCGGTTTATTTCGGTAGGCCTCGGCTTGGGGCACTCGCCATCGTCGCAGTCGGTCAGGCTTCTCAGGGAATCATGCTTTTTGGTAGGATACGGAGTTGTTGGTTGCGGTCCAGACTCAGCAGCCGTCGATGCCATTGACACAACCAGTAGTGCTAGGCAAACAGCAATCTTCATCGAAATGCGGGCGGAGTAGTAGTTTGAGTTCGTAGTAAAATTGAAACTGACTTGCTCTTCCAAGTTGGAAGAGCACGTCACTCGTTTACGAACGTAATAATCACTGCAGTTAGTACGGTTGGAACTTCCAACCGTACTAACTCGCACGACGCAAGTAACATTTGTTCTTGTAGGTTCGTAATGAAGTAACTTCAACTCTAAACCAGTCACTAAAGCGAGATAATGTCACTAAAAGAAGAATTCCTCTAAGTACGAGTTCAAAGGATCTCTTCGAACAAAAAGCCCAAGGTGAAGCTAAGCAGTCGAAGGGAGCATGAGTGTATGGCTGGTGTCCGTCCCTAACGAGGGCAACAGCTCGTCCGAGACGACGTTCCTGTCGCTAAAGGCGGAGACTGCGTCCAGCCGTCACGACTATGCCGGTATTTAGCTCTAAAGTGGCAATTTACTCTCCCTCTTTAACGTCTCTTCCTATTTAGACTGCGTGCGCGTGGAATTACCGTCGGATCTGCTAGTGGGGACATTGGACTCCCTAATGGTGCGTCTAATCGTTAATTTATTTATTAAATTTATTAAATAATACAAACTATATATCCTTTTTTGATTCATTTAGGCACTGAGTGACGACCTTAACCGCGTGGATATGGTGATCGAGAGCGTCGTCCGCAAGATCGAGCGGCAATTCCACGATTTAAATAAAGGCGACCAAGCACTTACGGTGGACGGAGGTGCAGCTTAAATGTGACGCTGGTAGAATTTTTTTTAGTTAATTTTTATATTTTTTATGTTGTAGTGCCGGTGGAACGTTATCTGGGCTTCTTCTCGTGGGACGAAGCCAAACACCCTCATCGCCGACCACTACCGGAGATTGTCAGCATTATTCAGTCGGTACGAGGCTTGAAAGCGTGAAATAATTTCTTTAAATGACGATGGTTTATTACAGTCGGTGGGCAAAATTGAAGAGGAACTGAAGCAATTAAGCACCCGTTACACGGAGAAGAAGCAGCAATTGATTGGTCTCCAACGCAAGAAAGGGTACGAGCTGTTTGATGAGTTGAAAATGTGAAAACTTTCGAGGAAATTGACGTTTTTGTTGATGTAGTGGCAACTTGATGGTGGCCAACCTAAACGACGTGTTGACACCTGATGTCGTGTCCACGTCGGACTTTGTGAACACGGAATATCTACAGACGATGGTGGTGATCGTCCCCAAGAACCTGGAGGAACAGTGGCTTCTGGAGTATGCACAGATCGGGGATCAGATTGCTGAGTACGGACCCAAGGGTTCTCGAGGAAATGTGCGCGGATCTCCAGTTGTACCGGGGTCCTCTCGCAAACTAATGGAAGAAGGCGACTCTGCAGTCTACACGGTGACGCTGCTGAAGGGTCAATATCAACCAGGTTTTGTGGACAAGGAAGGCAACTTCGAGCCTGGAACTACTGTGGACTACGTCGAGGACTTCAAAACACGCGCCAAAGAAAAACGCTTTATTGCCCGTGAGTTCAGCTTCGATCCTACCAGTCATGCATCCAATGAAGAAGCGATTGCTGAGTTGGAGGTCGAGGTCGATCGACTGTGGTCGGCGCTTATCCGTTGGTGCAAGGCACACTTTGGAGAGACGTTCATTGCTTGGATGCATATCAAGGTGAGCCACAAGGCCCTTAAGTTGTGTGTAGGATTGCTTGCTAATCGTGGGGTTTTGTATCACTCAGATGATTCGCGTATTTGTGGAATCCGTGCTTCGCTACGGCCTCCCCGTGAACTTCGTCGTTGCCATGTACAAAGTGCGTCGTGCTTCTATTGATCGTTTTAGGATACGTATGGCTGTACTAACATCTACTCTGCTCATCTGCTTTACTGTCTTCCAGCCTCATTCAGGTAAGGACAAAAAGCTGCGTGCAGTGCTGTCGAAGAAATATGCGCACCTACAACCAGCGCAGTTCTCAGGTCTTGAAGAGGGTTCTTCTGGTTCGTCGCAGGTTGAGTATTATCCATACGTCACAAACTCCTTCCACCCGCTTAGCACCACTTAATCCAGTGTGCAAGCCTAGTGAAATTAACTAGGTCAAGACAGCGAGGTGTGTATGGTTTCAAGTATCGAGGAAAAGTCCTACTTACACGAATTGATCGAAGACTAACTTGTCGGGAAGAGAGTGTTTGAAAACAATAAAAAGAAAACGAAACGAAGCCGCATCGCTATAGCATGCTAAGTAATACTGGGTCAGCTGTGTAGTCAACACCTCCACTGGAGTTGGTGTTTTTGAGTTGACGAATACCTGAGTCTTCGTGGACTTTCATGTGGAAGACGAGCTGAATTAATTCGCGCAAGTCGCTCACAAACAGCAATTGCACCCGGTCCTTGTGGTTATCTCGATCGCGTGCATTCCCTGTAGAAACACCAGTAAACTCTTTGTGCAGCTCCTCGGCCTCGCTTTTGTTTCCCCGTGGTAAGATCACTCGTTTGATACCGGCGCGAATATGCTGCCAACACTTTCTCCCGGATACCACCAACAGGTAGAATAACACCACGCAGAGTAATTTCTCCAGTCATAGCGATATCGACAGGAATGGGTAGGCCCGATATCACTGATACAAGAGCGCACACAATAGCTCCACCAGCCGATGGACCATCCTTCGAAATAGCTCCCTCAGGGAAGTGCACATGTACACTAGAAACGTTATCCAACGATAGAGCATTGAATCCCGACAACTCGCCTGCAGTCGCTGATGTGCTTTCTTCACGAGGTAGTTCAATTAGATGAGCGTTGACAAGCAGCCACGAAAGTGCGAGCTGCGCTGATTCCTTCATAACGTCGCCCAGTTTACCAGTGAGCTGCAAAGTTGGTGCAGTGTAGGATGTTGACTGCGTGATAGTCTTATCTGAAGGCGTTTTCCTCGTGCATGAAGCCTCAACGAACAAAATAGATCCACCAGCAGTACTCCACGACATGCCTGTAGCCACTCCAGGAACGCTAGACCGTAGAGCCACCTCATTAAACACAAGTTCGTGCCCAAGAACGGAACGGATCATTTTCTTGTCAACAAAGACTGGGTCGAACGACGCAAGTCGATCAGCACTGTCGTCGCCGATGTCGGGCTCTTGCTGATCTGTCTCATCCAGCTCCCGGACAACATCAACAGCCACGAATCGACAGAGTGCTCCAACCTGGCGTTCCAAGTCGCGTACTCCAGCCTCACGAGTGTATCTCATAATCAAGAAGCGCAGTGCTTCGTCCGAAATGTGTACCATATCTTTCCGAAGACCGTTGGCTTCAATTTGCTGTGGAAGAAGGTATCGTCGCGCAATTTCCACCTTTTGCTCCACACTATAGCCGCTTAGCTCAATAACCTCCATGCGGTCAAGCAAAGGACCAGGAATCGTATCCAAGCTGTTAGCCGTTGCTAGAAACAAAGTGTGACTCAGGTCAAAAGGCACGTTCAGGTAGTGATCGGTGAACGTGTTGTTTTGGTGAGGGTCCAATACTTCCAGGAGCGCACTCGCTGGGTCACCTCGAAAGTCTTTGCCCAACTTGTCCACCTCATCCAACAGTAACACCGGGTTATTGGTCTCAGCATGACGAAGAGCATTCAGGATGCAACCTGGCATAGCACCAACATAAGTTTTGCGGTGGCCTCGAATCTCCGATTCATCATGGACTCCACCAAGCGCCACTCGCTCGAACTTGCGATTAGTAGCCGCAGCAATGGATCGTCCCAGTGACGTTTTGCCAACACCTGGAGGTCCAACAAGGCACAGAATCGGACCACGCATGTCACGCTTAAGGCTGCGAACAGCAATGTACTCTGTGATGCGTTTCTTCACCTTGTCCAAACCATAATGATCCGCATCCAGTTGCTTCCGCACACGTTCCACCAGTAAGGAATCAGCCGTTGAGGTGTTCCATGGTAGTTCCGAGAAAAACTCCAAGTAGTTATGCAGGATGCCATACTCTGGCTGCGTCGCAGTCATACCTTTAAGTCGTCTTAGTTCACGTAGTGCAACCTTTGCAGCTTTCGGCTCCAGCGTGAGCGCATTCAGTCGATCTTCTAGCAATTTAATCTCGCTAGCATTTTCTCCTCCAGCTCCATCTTCACTTCCTTCTCCTAATTCTTTCTTAATCGCTTCCAACTGTTGTCTCAATAAAAATTCTTTTCGCGTGCCTTCCAACTTGTCCTGTACATCAGTCTGGATCTTACGTTGCAGTCGCGCCTTCTCCGTCTCCTGTTCCAATAAAGCAACAGCACGTTCACAGCGTAATGCAACAGGTAGTGCCTCCAATACTTGCTGTTTCTCTTCTACTCCCACATTCAGATACGACACCACCACATCAGCTAATTCTCCAGCTGACGAGTTGCCGATAGCATCCACCAGTCCATTGCTTCGTTTTAAGAGTGGCGCACTCTTGGAAGTCTCGAGGTATTCCTGTGTCAAGTGTTTAAGACGCATCGCTAATTGTTCCGTCTCCGTCTTGGTTCCTTTCACAGGGGCAGGGGGCACCAGTCGCTGTACCGAACCCACTAGATAGGGTCGGGTCTGTACCACGTCCTGTAACTGGACGCGGTGCAGCCCCTGCACCATCACAGAGAGGCCCGCGACCCCTCCCTGCATGCGCGTGAGCTGCACGACGCGGGCCACAGTCCCCACGCTGTACACGGCGTCCTTGGCTTCGGTCGTGGTCAGTAATTGACTCGCTTCCGTGTCTGCTTCACTGTCGCGACGTGTGAAGATCGCTAAGGTGAGCGAAGAAGCCGTAGAGTCATTTCCATTGCGTCGCGTCTTGGGAGCCCGCACCTCCCACACCAGATCCTTGAGTAGTTGCAGCGCCGACGCAGACGTGATGGCGAGACGCAGATATGTCCGAGGGAAGAGAACTTTGCCGTCCAGAGGCAGTATCGGCAGCTGGAGCGGCGTCGTCGCAGTCGAAGTGGCGTCCATCGCGCAAATTGCGGAATGATCTGGCCCTTGGCGTTGGCTGCTGGAGATATAGAAGCTTTAGAAGGTGTTGACGAAGCTGTCTGAAATGAATGGTGCAGTGGTAGACGAGGAGAGAAAGAGACAATGATTTTCTATTGGAAGGTTAAATTGAGGTTGGAATGTAGCGGTTATTGCGGGACGGACATTGGTTGAGGTTGGAGAGGACCGCTTGGAGGGACGGAGGTATTTGAAGAAATCCCTCGAATTAAAGTTCGGTATTTTATTGAAGAAGCTTCGATTCGCTTCTCGACGAGATGCAGCTCCCGCTCAACGAAATAGTTATCATGTTGAGAGAAGCCTATCCAACAAAATGCCACTACGTACAGTATGATACTGTCCATATACTGTACTTAAATGATAAATGGGGACCACTCACTACACTAGTGGCGATAAAAAAATGATTAAGAAAACAAAACAACGCTATAGGAAGTCATAGATCCATTTTCTTATTCTTCATTTGTACTACTTGTAGTACTAGTACAATTTAGAAATTGAGTTTGTCTTTTATTCCAACACTCAAACTGGAGAAACGAAGAACAAGATTGTTTTTGAGTTTTGTGTATTCAATTCATAGGCAATGTCACCACTTCGTCTTGATGACCAAAAATCTACACATACTTTCATGCAGGGATACGAAGTTTCAAATTCGTTCATGCAGGGACCAACGTACATTTTTGTCGAGGGGACCAACGTACATTAAAAAGGAACCTTAAGCTTACCAGAGCGTCTTGGAGCTCTTAGTGGCAGTCTTCTCGGCCTGCGAGGTCTGAAGGTGGTCGTCTTCGTCCGAGGCGTCGTCCACAACCGGGGTCTTGCCCTTGGTGGCGCCCTTCACAAGGATCGGGTCCTCCTCCTCGCCGAGGGTGCCCTCCGAGCCCTCATCGTAGAGGTTCTCAAGAAGCATGTTCGAGCCGCTGGTCTTAGCAGCCTTCTCCGTCTTGGAGGTCTTGGTGGCCGGGCTCTTGTTACCGCCCTTCACAAGGACTTCATCATCGTCCTCCTCAGAGTCGTCATAAAGGGGGGACTTGCCCTTGGTCAGGACGGGGTCCTCCACGGTCTTGCCCTTAGTGGCACCCTTCACAAGGATGGGGTCCTCCTCGTCGCTGGCGGAGTCGGAGTCGCTGTCAAGGAGCCACGAGAGGTCGTCGCTGCCCGAGTCCGAGTCGTCCTCGTACACAGGGGTCTTGCCCTTGGTGGCGCCCTTCACAAGGATGGGGTCCTCCTCAACGGCGGGGGTCTTGCCCTTGGTGGCACCCTTCACCAGGATCGGGTCCTCCTCGTCGCTGGCAGAGTCCGAGTCGTCCAGCCACGACAGGTCATCGCTGCCAGAGTCCGAGTCGTCCTCGTACACAGGGGTCTTGCCCTTAGTGGCACCCTTCACAAGGGTAGGGTCCTCCTTTCCACCCTTCACCAAGATCTCGTCATCATCATCGCTGCCCGAGTCGCTGTCAAGGAGCCACGACAGGTCATCGCTGCCCGAAGCAGAGTCCTCATCACCGAAGGCGTCAATGATATCCTGAAGGTCGACCTGGTCGCTGCCGCTGCCGATCAGAGACATAATGTTCACCTTAACGTGGCTGCCGCTGTCGCTATCACTGTCGCTGCCGAACAGGTCGGTCAGGTCGATCATGAGGTCATCCTCGTCAAAGTCGTCGCTTCCGCTGGCATCAAGCGAGTCCGAGAAATCGAAGTCATCGCTGGCAGAATCATCAACCGTCGAACGGAGGTTCTTCGGGTTGCCAGCGTTAACGGCAGTGACGGCAAGAGCCGCAAGGACAAGGCCAGTAGCAAACTTCATTTTTATAGTATTTGATTCGGGAGGCGCTGGTTTCTGCTGTGCTTCGCGAAATGGAGAATGAGCAGCAGTAAGCACGCGCCCATACTCCCAGTACCATCCAGTTCTACCATCTCGCGGCATTCAATCCGGAGCACGTCCCATCCTAAGAACAGAACTTACCATAGTCCAATGCATATTATTTTCGTTTATGCACCTGCACGATGTACCCCATCCGAGAAGATGGCGGTCTGTTTGCTACGAACCTTATGCTGG
>NBNE01001239.1:0-13729 GCA_002215365.1 Phytophthora megakarya | reverse complement strand
CAGTAGAAATGAATATCAGGCCAAATAAAAGTTATCAGACGAATCGACGCTTTTTTATTGATTTGGTAAAGATAGCAACCAGCTATTCGCATAACGACCATGGTGGAGGACAGCTGTGTGAAGCAATCAGGGCGGCTACGCTTCTTCACGCCGCGCGAGGTGTCAATTCACAATTTGGCCAAAGTGAGAACGAAATGTACTTAAAAGTTTTGTAAGGCATTACTCTAAAGCTTTGTAATCTTGTTGTTACTAGGATTGTTGGGTCTCCGTTAACCACCGCGTCTTGGATCTCTCGTCGCTTATCGAAGAAAATCCAGGTAGATGATCTCATCTTGAGCAATGTGCTATCACACGTGTGATCTTACAATTTACGTAACCCCTTATTGGATAGGTACTCTTGTTCAACCACTTATCCTCCACGCCGGTGAGGACATTTCCCATTGGTTTGACCCCGATACAGAAGATGTAAGCTGATTAACTTAGTTACATTTTCATCCTACTTCACCTCCTAATTTATGTTGCATTCCTTAGGTAAAATACCACGTGGACTCGGAGCGCAACTTGTCCGTGCCATTTGTCCCATACGGACGCTTCCTTCACGTGCCTCCACCAGATCCTACCGCAAAATGGCGAACTGCTGACCTGTTACCATGGTGGCGTGATCCCAAGTACGTCGTCGGTCGACTCACGAAAAAGGCGCGTTGGCTCGAGATAGTCAATGTCCTCACACAGCAGCGCCACTCGCTGGAAGTTTGTTGTGAGGAAACCCTCGCGGAAATTCAGACGCGGTATCTTGGATTCAATGCTCATGCTGGCAGCTACACTTGGAAACATCTCGATGACGACGAATTCGTGCAGTTGCACATGCAACGAACACTTGACGAGAACGGAATTCCAGACGAATCTCCGATTTTTGAACGCTTCGACATGGACGAACAACAGTTTAAACCCACATTACACATTTACTTTGACGACGATCTTACTATCATGTAATTCTGCTGTAGATCTTTCACAAAGATAACAAATAATACTTCAAGTACATGATATTCATGAAAGCTACGTGTGAATCTTTGTTCGTATCAATAGATCAAGAGTCGCTATGGTATAAGAGCCTCTCTGTTTAAAGTTTGCTACGCTGGGCAAGAGATCTTCCAGTACAGATGATCACCCGAGCTGTGCCGTCTATCAAAGGACAAACGGATCCTACAGGATACGAATCGACAGGGTTTCAAGGAAGAGCTAGACCCCCTGAAGATGTTCTACGTCAAGCTCGTGCCACAAGGTACAAACGCCCGTCGTTTGATATCCTTGTGACAAAATGCTATTATACTGATTATGAACGGTTTGTTCATTGTTGTGAAGCATCACGGGAGTTCTAGGCCAGATTGGTTGATATTGAAGGTGTTCATATTCTCGACGAGCTAGAATTCTAATCATTGTCTTGTAGCTAGTGTCGCTTCTTACGCTTTCGATATTCTCCAAGAGCTAAAGGATGAGACAATACAAATTCAGGATCGAATGAGGAAGCTGCACGAACGTGTGGATGTTGTGGCAGAAGTTGTCAACAGTCAAATTCGTCAGCAGACACGAACCTCGGAACCAAGTCTGCTGCATTTACTCCCGTCTCAAGAAGAAAGTGATCAAGTGCTGTGTGTGCAGACGATCAGTTCTTTGTCGTCAACTGCTACAAAGAGCAAATCTGATCGTCCTACTGCTGTTGTCGAAGCATACGAACGATGCGAAGGTATTCCTCCACTTGAACTGGTACGTACTGCAGCCGATTGAATGCAGCGACAGCACTGATACTAACTCTAGTATTGTTAGCTCGATAGTTATTATGACGCTGAACAGCGAGGATCAGGAAACCAGCTTGACATTGAAAGTTCAGGATCGATCTCGAGGAAGAAATACAGCAATCCAGGGTTCTTCATGGAGGAATGGTTGAAAAATGAAGTAGAACGACAACAACGAGCGTTGGAGATCAAGGAAGAGCGTCGTCGCGAACGGCGTGAAGCTCAAATTCTTCGCAAAGCACGCGAATTGGATCATCAACGACAGACTACGAGTACAGAAGATGCACAGAGCTCGACAAGCACCGAAGACGCTGAGCAAAAGTTGAAATTCCTCAAGATTCGGTCATGGAGAGAGATTTACGGCACCGGTGAGGGTAAAGAGCTGATGAAGCCGCAACAAAGTGGTCGAAGTCCCAGTCTGCGAGATCTGCGAAAAAAGGCGCAACAGAGCCTCGCTTCAATCAAACAGAGTCCGACAAAAGCGGAAGAGCGTCAACAACCAGTCGCTCCTCCACCGCCTCCATCTCCACAGGATGAAACTACACCAACTTCACATCATCTCACCGAGCAATTTGCCATGTCCGCTCCACCTGATCCACCTTCAATTTCGACAAGTCTCGGCGGCGCATTCATGCAAGAAATGGACGACGACGAGATGGCAATGGAGCTGGAAGAAGAGTTCACGAACGGTATTCCTCCACCTCCTCCGCCCGACTCAAGTCCGGAAGAATTCACCGACCACGGCTTGTCGTACTACTACGATCCCACAGCAATGCACAGTCTTGCGCCACCTCCACCTCCACCTGAACTCGACGAACAGAGCAAATCCGACGCTTTTTACGACGCTTACGAAGAGGAGGAAGAGGACATCCCTCCGCCTCTTCCACTGGACGACTTCGTTCCTCCTCCACCTGAATCTCCTCCTGCTTCCAATTTGCTGGAAGAAATCCAACTCGGAGCTTCCCATTTGCGCAGCGTCCACGATCGTCCGCTGCGTGAATCTCCAGCTCGTACGCTCAGTCCCCAAGCAGCTTTACTGCAACAAATTCTCCAGAAACAGAGTCGCCATTTGCGCCCCGTCGAGCCTCGCTCTCGTCCAGCCATACAAACTCGCCATACAACAGCTCCATTCGCTGACTCCATTGCTCGGATCCTCGATCGGCGGACTATGATCGCCTACGATTCCGACAGTGACTCGCACAAGTCCAACAACGACGATGATTGGTAGACAGCTTCAACGAACATCATTCTTGATTTTACCTTCGTACCACCTCGTTACGTGCACCACATTACTAAAGTTCTTCGTGTCGGTAGCACGATCCATTGACCAAGACGGAAGATGCAGCAACCGCCGCTCCCCCCGACTCCCCCGCAGCCCCAAGAGAAGCGCGATGGCATCCCATACCTAGGCAGTCGCATCTCGCTCGTGTCCAAGACGGACATCCGCTACGAAGGCTTCCTATTCAACATCGACACACGACAGAGCACTGTGGCTCTGCAAAATGTGCGGTCTTTTGGCACTGAGGGGCGTCGACCGGAGCACGTGCCGCCGTCGCCTCATGTGCTGCAGTACGCGACCTTCAAGGCCTCAGAGATCAAGGATCTGCATGTGTGTGAAGCTGCACCCCAGCCTCAAGCTCCTCCGCAGCCTCAGCCTCCAGTGCAGCCCCCACTTCCGACAGGTCCACCGCCTCCTGTTACCGTCCCGACACCTGCTCCCGCGGGTTCCAAGCCCACACTATTGACCCCCGGGTCGGTGAGTGCACACCAGAATCAGACGCAGCCTCAGACACAGACTCAGACTCAGACGCAGGAGAAGCCGACTCAGAGACGAGCTCCGAGTACCGGTAATGCTCGGACGATCCCCGGTATGGGCGGCCACTTGTTGAAGCGCAAAGAACGGCGTGCTGGTGGATCGGATGCCTCTGGCCCGGATGCGGCCTCGGGAGAATTTAATTTTGCCGAAGGATTGAACGACTTTGACAAGCAAGAGGAATTCTCCAAGATGGAAGAAAGTACCAAGAAGGAACCAACCGGCAGTTACCAGAAATCGTCGTTCTTCGACACCATTTCGTGTGATGCCCTGGACCGACTCGAAGGCCAGCGATCGAGGATGAGTGGCGCGGAAGAGAGGAAGTTGAATACGGAGACGTTCGGAGCCGTGGGACTCAACAACCGCCGCAACTTCCGTGGCCGTGGAAGAGGAAGGGGCCGTGGAGGATACCGCAATGGCAACTGGAACGGAGGTCGCGGCAACGGTGGCCGTGGCGGACGCAACAACAATGGCTTTCCTAGACCTCAACCTGCTGGACCGTAGAGTGTAGTTGATTTTTGACGCCAACAGACCAAAGGAGCCCAACACAAGCATAGGATTAAAGCAGCAATGCTGACTCACCAACTAATGGACGATGACACAACGCAGTTTTCGCGTTTTCCGAATATGTTTGCAACGTTTGTAATACTGTGCTCTTCAGTCAAATGTTCTTGCTTGACTTGTTCTGAAGTTTAGGCGCAGGCAACAATTTCCGTCACTACATCGTAGAATTGCTCGCGACTCAACTCGGCGTTTTCCGAATATGTTTGCAACGTTTGTAATACTGTGCTCTTCAGTATTTGACTTGTTCTGAAGTTTAGGCGCAGGCAACAATTTCCGTCACTACTAGTAGTACATCGTAGAATTGCTCGCGACTCAACTCAGTCTCATCCTGAAAACAAAACACAGTTTAGTTCGTGATTTTGATATTTGATAGCTGTAGTTTCTTACCCATAGTCCGAGTTTTTTGTGAGCACAAGCCACTAGTTGCTCCAGATGCAGTTTATCTGCTTCGGTTAGTTTATACACTCGACGCTCTTGTAGATCATGACGAGCGATGTCGAGTTGCATAACGAACCAAGTCTCAAACTCGTGCGCTTGCACCGTAGGAGCAAAGCTCCGTCTTCATGTCGGTGGAATTCGTGCTATTCAACTGCATGAAAAAATTAGAAACCACAGCATATCAAACAAAAGAACATCGTACAACTGCGAGTTCCGCTTGGATGCAGTTGTGGAGGTTGTCATAGTGAAAATTCGCAATATCGAGCAGGTATTTCTTGGCCACCGCGTCAGATCCTCGTCCTGACTGATAGTACTGTCATGATCTGCGTCCATGACGTCGAATGGTGGCAATTTGCTAGAGCGTAGGTGCAGATTATCGTCACCAGCATAATTTTGCTGTAGGGAGCGCCACGGAAACCTCTTCATCAGATCGTACTCAGTATCACGACGTCCGAATTGTCCTGACAGCTGAGCAAGCGATAGTGGCGTGGTTCGAACTCCATGAACAGCTCCAATATCACCCCACCACGGAGACGACTGTACCATCGTCACTGTCAACAGAACTCCCAACAAAACTACATCCACACGTCCCATTATCTTATACACTGCAAGAGCGAAGGTATCCGATCTATGCCACACATTCAGCGTCTCTTCACTTGAGACCTCCATCAAAATTGGAGATCGAGAATGGACAGACTTAGCAAGTCCTGAAACTGGTTCTCATGGTGTACGTTCGACCTCTACGAAGAACCATTCCGACAAGCGAACACGTGAACGGATCCTCTGAGTCGGGGCAGACTCATCGAGGATTGGCACTTCAACAAGTATCAGGTGTGCTTACGACAGTCTCCGAGATGGTCTCGAGATCAACGAAACACAAGAAGCAAACAGCACAGCAAAGCATGAGCACGAGCCACAACTTCTGCGTCGTCAAGACGATGGAAATTCCAACTTGGAATGTTTCTACGGAGGTGACCCACGTCCGGATCACTGGAACCAGGTCCATGGGTATGTGAGACTAAAGGTAGGAAGTGATCGACAATGGCAAAAAGGAACTCTGGATGTCTCTCAATTTCATCACGGGGATGAAGGGACCTCTTTAGCTGATCCCTTCATTTCTACTTTGTCCAGCTTCCTACTAAACTGCAATGGGATCGACACTGTCGTTATCGAAAACGAAAACAACCACGCGAGCTCCAACAAATGGACCGTCGCCAGAAAAGCATATCCTGGCTGTACGAATGCGGCCGCCGATAGTTTGCAATGACACGACTGGGACAGACACCCGGGTTCGTGTTCGTGTTCGTGTTCGTGCCGACCACGACGAGATGAACGGCCTGGCACAGATCTTTAGGGCGATGGTGAACGCCGACCGACGATCTAAGCGGAAAATCCGGCTGCAATGAAGACTCAAGGATCATCTCCTAAACCAAGTTTACGATCGTAGATATGTACATGAATTGAAAATATTAACGTGTCTGTCTCTCGTTGGTCTGGTCTCAGAATTGTCAAAAAGGGTCGAACGCGATTTCTTAGGCGGCGATGGGGGTGATGTTGGAGCATTGGCAAGGTGAGATCTTGCGGCCGTTGATTTTCTGGGTGTCACGAGCGTTTGGACTTGGTAGAAACTTGCGGTAGAGTTCGAGTTGCTCCGGTGAAGCTTCCAACATGTCACTCACCACAACCCACTCGACCCCTTCCGAGTACGGAGGAGTCGTAAGTGAGCCCTGGTACCGGTAGATCTTGCCGTCCAATAGGTTATTGAGCTCGTCCCCACCGACGATCTTGCCCAATGCAACGTGGTCGTGTTTCTTGTTTAGCGTAGCGATTTCGTCCCAGAACTGTGCCAAAAAGGCGTTTTCCTTGCCCTCAGTGAAGAAAACTCCCACAACAGCTAGGGATCCGTCCTCTGCTTGATGCACCAAGTGAAGTTCCATGGCTCGAGCATTGCCATTCACTGTGTGTTCACCTACAAATTATAGTTAGAATTGAGGTATTGTTGAGAAAATTCAATTGACATGACGTACTGGGAGAGTGGAAGTGGAACTGCACCGTGTAGTATTTCTTGCCATTGAGCATCAAGACATTTTGCTCACGGTTGCTCCACGTGACTTGGAAATTCTCACCGCCGTGCACGAGTTTCATCTCCGCTAATGCCGAGCCCAGTTGCAGCTCCGTTTCAGATGAACTCAACGTTTCGACTTCTTCGGCAGGATCCTCCGTGATATCAATCGGAGACTGCGACAACATCGACGGTCGTTCTACAGGTTTTTCAGTGGCAACAGCCACCGTTTTGTGGTGCAGAACCTTGGGGATCGACACTTTCGAGATCGACACTTTTGAGATCGACGCGCCCATAGTGAGAGAGGTGACAAGAAGCAGGTAAAAAGTAGAATGACTTGACAAATATCTGAGACCAAGGCACCACAGCCTCTGCTTCGTGCGTTGAAGCCGAGCATAACAACTCCAAGTAAAGCGCGTGAGCTTTACTGCCTCAAGCTGCTGCAAGCGCTATCCAGAGCTCGGCGGGATGCTTTTTGTTCATGAGCCCGGTCGCCGACCGGGTCGGCGGTTTGTTGCAGTGCAACCACCCGGCCAACATCATTTTCTTCCCACACATACGAAGACGGCCCTGCCTACGTTCAGGTGTCGCACTACGACCGAACGCTCGATTGCTGGGCTCCAGTGCAGAGGAGCTGGATGCTTCGGGCCATCGTGAGGCTTTCAGGACGAAGTGGAATTTTGGGCGGAATTTCGGCGGTGAGGCTGTCGTCGAGACTCGAGAGTCGAAGCAAGTGGCTGCATTAGTTGCATCTTGGTGTTAAACCGCGAGAGAACCAACGCGCGATCCAAGAGAACCAACAGTGTGGCGTCGAATCTGTTGGTTCTCTTGCTGAGCCAACGTGAACATGCCATAAAAGCAACACCATCTTGCGAATATGGTCGTGGAACCAACAGATTTGTTGGTTCTCTTGTCGAAGGACCACATCGACAACTCTCCAGCAACTGTAGTCATGCCATAAAAGCAACACCATCTTGCGAATATGGTCGTGGAACCAACTGATCTGTTGGTTCTCTTGTCGTAGGACCACATCGACAACTCTCCAGCAACCGTAACGGCAGGGAACTTCGACCTTAATTTTTGACCACGAACTCCATGGCAGGGAGACTCCACTCTATTCGAGTGGGTTGTACATTGTATGGGGCCTGTCAATGCATCGCTGCATCGCTGCACGATGTAGGATGAGGATCCATTGCAGAGCGCATCCTGGCGGTAGACTGGGCGCTAGTTGAGCTCAATTTGATCTGGCCAAGCATGTCATTGCTGCCATTTGCTGCAAATGTTGGCAAGGATACTTTTTGTCTTGCGGTTGAAAGTGGTGGCATCTGTGGCGCTCGATTAGCGAGAATTGCTTCAGTTGCGGGCTTCCAAGAGCTTCGCTGGTGTTCAGCAGCATGACATTTCGTTAACAGAATCAGGCCGAGTGGAAGTTGGCATGGCACCACTTGACAAATTACTCGAGCGTTAAAACCCTGTCACATTTCACCTGTCCGAGAGGAAGAAGGCGTCATGTGTGTGGCGTGTCGACAGAAATGGAGTACAGTGTATTGTAATTGTAGAGAATTTTGTCTGGACAAACTTGATGTTGACCTCTGGTAGATCACGTTCCCATCGTGTAGTCACAAAACTAATAATTTACGTAGTACATGTAGTCCGCGTCCTTAATGAGAAGGACATGCAACACAGAGAATGCGAGCCTAGCATTTTATGGCAAGTTAGAACTTTTCAATTCTGATGGTACTCAGAGTTTGGAATAAACCAGAGCAAAAATTAAAGCTTGTGCTCGGGGAATTCTTTATTGTGAAGAATGAATCAAGAGATTGAGATGAAGCGAGGCTCTTCCACGTGAAATCCTAGCTGAATCACGTACTAAATTAATGGTCGGCATTAGCGTTCATCTCAGCCGGGTCAAACTCAAACTTGAGTTCCACTCAAGTGTTAACGGCACCTTGTCGAAACTTTGCAGACTAGGAATAGTTGCAATATATCTGATTTTATCACGTCCAAGATGTTACCGGGGAAACGATTCCAAATGTCAAATGTTCAGGGTGATAATTTGTTATTTGTACATTATTCGAACGCAACTTCTTACTAAAACATCAAAACTCAACCACAAATACGCCAATGCCAGTTACAACACGATCGCTTGTATTTATTAACCATAGGAGACATAATTTCAGGAAAATGTACGGTACTTTCACTTTGTAAAAGCACGTTTGGTGTTGTTGCTATTGAGTTTGACCCTTCCTTTTCATTTTCCTCTTCACCATTTCCATAATAATTCTTCGTGACAACACTTTCAGATTGGTAGAATTGCCGTAATCTCCACATTTGGAGTTTTAACTTTGTAAAGTTAGGAAGAAGAAGCCAGGGGCCTTGTGCAATCGTTCATTGCAATATCTCGGATCTCTGCAGTTGAGAATTTGCATTTCAATTGTTAGGGCAGTTGTGCATTGCAAGAAAATATTTTGTACGGCGGATAGTGCAATATATTTTTTCCGACCACTGGTACTGTATACTGTAGATGTTGTGTGCTTGGTAAGGCAATTTATTATATAGACCTCACGCGGAAGTGTGGGAGTCGGAATTGGCGGGCAAATTTGTTGAGTTCGGTGCATGTGCACGGAATTGAATTGCACTGGGATGTGGAAATGGATACATGCACTTAGACGTTGAAGTTCTGTTGCCATTGGTCGAATTCATTGATTTACAGCGAATCATAGGCGCGTATCTTCCTGCACTTCAACGTTCTACAATCCTGCCTGCCAAATCGTCATTTAGGATTGCCTGCAGCGTCGGACAAGGTGATTTGGTACTTGCGTGTTCACTGTTCGAATCCGAGGATCTGATGGACAATACCAGTCTTACATATCTGGGGTGTTCGGCATTTCTGGTGTTAACACTTCAACGGCGCCCGCGGGATGGCCCGTGGGTCGGCAGGTAGAGTGTAGCCATGAGCTCATCTTCGCGGTCAATGGTAGTCAAAGTTCGAATCGAAGTGCGATATCAGGTCCTGACGTGGTTCTGTTCATTCCTCATCGAGCACTTTTCTTCAAGCAGAACCGGAATCAAGTCCCTATTGCTGGTTCGAGACAATGCCGGAACTCGTGTGGAAGGTGGAGTTTGCATCCGTCGACGTGTTGTGCGCGCAATGTGGTCAACAGAGAATCAGATCATCGACTGCAAGTGCGGCACGTGACGCGTGTGCGGCGTAGGATTTGCTTCCGCAGCGGAAAGAACTGCAATCTTTACATGTTAACGGGTCTAAGAAGAGCGGGTGTCGTTCTCTGCATTGTCCTCGCCTAGCACACATACACTATCATACTAGTAAGTTCATGGCAGCTCAGGAGAACAGGCGATTGCTCTGGTTCTCGCGCGGGGGGAATTCCATCGGCACCGCCGCCGACGCGCTGCCTTTGGTGAGGCAGAAGACCTTGGCCAATGCGCTGACGGCCGCTGCGTCCGCTGCCGCCCGCATGAACACGTCGTTCTCAATGTACGCGAACATCCCGCAGAGTTGGCCGAACTGCACGACGCTGTTGGGGGCCAGCAGCACGCGGCCGAATCTTCCGCCGGCCTTTGTAGCCAGGAACGTCATCATGTCGTCCACGAGCGAGTCCGTCGTGATGCTGCCTCGAGGCTGCGAGAGCCACTCGGGCATGGGGACACTGGCGTCGACGGCATTGGCCGCGTCTACGAACTGAGAGAGCGCGTTCTGGTCCCAGTGCAGCGCCAGCGCCGGCTCGTCGTCACTCACGGAAGCAGAGGAGAGGTACTCGTCCACCTAGTAGGAGTAGACAGTAGAGTTAGTGGCGGTGGGAGAAGAGCAACATGCAAAACGCACCTGGGCAACGCAGTCTTGGTACGAGAACGCAGTGGACATGGGGAGGGAGGTCTTGATTGGGGCCGAGGAGAATGCTCACTGACGTGGACTGGCTCGGCTGCCGAATAAGATTCTGGTTGAAGCGAAAATTGACACCCACGATATGACGACGACTTAGGCCAATTGCAGGTCAGCAGTGTGCCACACCACGCGCACACAGCCAATCACGCCTTCTGATCCCGTGAACAATGGAGCTTCAGACTCAAGGCAGCGCAGGGATCGATCGATCGCTGAGTCAGAGTCAAGTGGGAGTGTCTGGTTGTGCGGCAGCACGTGATCCCGTTGTGAAGGTGCGCAGTTGTGCTCACGGTTTACTTGGAAGTATTTGTTTCTGTTTTATTGACTTGCAGCGAAATTCGTGCGTGCGTATCCGACGACGTTGGTAACAGTTCGACCAACGAGAGATCCACGTTGCATAGTACTAGTTGCCAGCAAATTCGCAATGCTGGACCTGTTGTGGAGGTCCAGCGGTCAGACGCTCGACCTCTAACAACTCTGCTATTATTTTCGCGCTCCTCGCCATGATAATTTATTGGCGATACCTTCTTTCGCGTGCTCGATCTTCAATGCTGTCGCGTTCCTTTGACAAGTTGAAGTTGCCTATATGTACACCACATCGATTACGTAACCACATACATTTGCGTACGACACACCAGTTACAAAGAACCACATGATCTTCTTCATAACGACATCGCAACCTCAGAAGAAGAAGAATTAAGAATTCTTACCTCTAAATCCCTGCTCACTATGGACACTCAGCCTGCCGCTCCATCCAAGCCTGCGCCGCTCTCGCCAGCTGCCAAATCCCAAGACGCGCCCAAGTCGCCCGCTCGCTCGCCCGACAGCGTCCTCAAGAGCCCCAGCGCCTTCGAGCAGAAACCTCTGCGGATGCCCAAGCCAATGTCTATTTAAGCCTTGGGCGTAGTAAAACGGAGCTCAACCTACTTTTACCTGTCAAAATGAAGCTACCTTGCTCAGTTTTGAACAAACTTTAAATTTGAATTGCTATTTTTACATGTTAGCGGTAAATTGAGCCCATTGCGGCTAAAAATGGCGTAACCAAAGGCATTTTCTTATCCACAGCTAGTGGACATTCCCGCAGAAGAGAACCATCGTATCCCAAGAGAGGAATTGCAGTCGTACTGTTGGTGGGTTCTGAAGAACAAACGAGTTGGACCCGTTGATACAATTGAAAATTGTCGATTTGCTCCAAACTTTGAGAAGTTTCGTTCCATTTTGCTCCGACGAGAACAATCCCGTCAATGATGATAAATTCTGCTGAAAATTCAAGAGATGACTCTGGAGCGCGAAGAGTGAAGTGAGTTGAGGATTCGAGGATGTGGGTTAGTGGAATATTTGTTTCGAGAAGTCCAGGTAACCACCAGTGATTTGGATTTGTGACCTGGGTAAGGAGGAACTTGTGCCAATCTTGGTAGTGTTGAAACAAGTCGTGTAAACTCCATGAATTCGGTATAATTGAAGGTCGACTGAAACCGGAAGGGATTTCGTTGCGAAGGATCGAGATAATTTGTTGGCGTACGGTTTTGTTTTCAATATCGGAAAGACGGAGGTGGTTGCCGTCATTATCTTCATTTTCACTATCTTCATCATGATCTTCTTCAGCGACACCTTCAGATTCGAGTAAAACGTCTTCGATGGTGTTACTTGAATCTTTAACGTCGTGCAGATGCGTCACAAGTGCACCCAAGGCATGCGCACAAGCACCAACCTGACGATTATATACACTTATCGTGGCTTGCTCCGATAATTTGTGCTCTCCATGAGATAAAGTGCCAAGGTCATGATGTATTTCATCCTTGTTTTCCGGTTCAAAACGAGGAGGTAACACTTCAGCAATGATCGCTTCGATGATATCGATGGCATCTTGCAATCGAATTGCAGAAACCAATTCATCAGAATCCCCTGAAATTGTGCCGTAGTTCTCGTCTCTCCATCCAAACGCCCACATCCACTTTGGTGGAGTTTTTTTCACCATTTCGGACGCGCTAGATGTCGCTAGCAGGTCTCTCGACGTATCTTCAAACGAACTGCGTCGATTGTTGCTGAATTGTGGGTATCCTAGTAGCAAATTCTGGAGTTTCGAGTCCATTTGCTCGTCAATGTTGGTGGAATAGTTCCAATTCAGCTCCAACCACTGATCCAGTGACAAATCTGCTTGCCGTACGCTCTCACTTGGAAATGCCAGGAATCCCAGTCGCAACGACGAATTAAGTACAGAAAGCGTGCTAGGACCTTTGCTTAAGGGCATTGATAGAGAAACACCGGGGTCCCGAAAACTACCGCGGACACTCATTTGCCGACTTCGACCGCGAAAACTCGGAAGAGAACCCAATGCGTTTCCGATATCACCAGATGAAGACCAAGTTACAAGCTGAAAACAGTCGCTGAATAATTTCCTCAAAAAATCTACTTCTTGATGCCCGACAGCCACACGAGTGTATGAACTCAGCACAACTTGCTGGTAAATTCGTCGTTCCAGTACTGCGTTTTGTTCGGAGACTCTTTCAGTACGACGAGTTTGCTGCTTTTTCTCCACAATAGTAGTGAAAAACTGGTTGATCGCAGTGAGAAATGCATCGTCATTATAGTGGAAGATAACCGTACCGTGGGTAGGGCGCAAGAATTCTCCATACGCAATTCTCAGAAAATTTGAGCGAAAGACCAGCGTCGCATGAAATAGCACAAGTCCACTCAATACCTGCCAGAAGTACGTCACCAGCGGTCTACTAGTTTCGTCTTCAGGTGGTTGAACGAGCTCACACAGCGTTTGAATGCTTGGATACATGACCAAACGCAATATAGTATGCTGAAGACATTTGCTGATAGAACTCCCACCTGTTTCGTTTTCAAATTCATCTCGAAAGCAGACCATGTTGGAGCGAAGATGAATCGGAACTGCATGAAAGTCATCCACTGCTGCTACAAGTCGAGGATATGTTGGTGTAACCAAATCGACAGCTGAAAGGCGCTTCACCATGGATTGAGACGTCGACACTCGACGATTTGTTTCGTTTCTAAGGAGAGGGGGTTGTGATATTGAAGCTCGAGCTGTTGAGTTCGCGAGCACCAGAGAAGATCTTGCAGAGTGATTCAAGCGTGAATTCTTCCTTTCTACGATGCTTTGTCTCTTTACAATCGTCTCTCCAGCATCAGCG
>NBNE01001238.1:0-12705 GCA_002215365.1 Phytophthora megakarya | reverse complement strand
TCTTTTTTTATATCTTTAAGCGTTTGATGTTCATCACAATTTTGTTAGACAGCTGGGACTAACCACGCACACAGCGTCCGCGTAGCGGACGCCCATGGCGCTAGTATTCTATATATTGAAACGATAACCAGTCGTCCATCCGTAACGAAAAGGCTATAAAAATACGATTGGATAAAGTTATCGACATAAAAAATTGATAGGTTAAAAATTGTGTGATTATCAACTGGCTCTGATTTCTCGCCGTTTGAAAACAAGCAACTTCGGAGACAACTGGACTTGCGAGGACTTACGTGAACCTGTATATATGTGTGTATAAGTGTGTTTTATATTGAATACATGTTACATACTATATTCGATTCTGCTCGACCACCCATCTAGCTCCTTGGAGCACGCCGCTGAGGTGTCCATGCCGCCCGCCAGCGGTATGGGAAATCTCATACCAATCCGGGCTAAGGGGCAATATAAACGGCGATAAAAGCCGGTATTGCCGGAGCGTCCGCTCCCCCGGGCCCGGGCGTCGATATTGGGACCCGGCGCACTTGGTAGTAATATTGAGTGTGCCTCTGAGTCCGTGGTCGGGCACAGTGTGACTACCTAAACGGGTGAAGGAGTCCCCCGTCCTTACCGTACCGGTATTAGGCTGTAACGTTTATACACATACGTTATACCGGTACTGCATTTAGTCCACCGATGGTAATACGACCACGGAATCCTGTAGTACTATATACAAGGCACTGGGGGATTGGTCTTGCTCTCAACCGAGAGCTTCCGATAACCACACTGCTCTTATTTAGAATATTGCTGTAGGGAGGCATATAGAGGGACTATTTGGAATAAAAATTCCACCACTTTGGCGTGATCTGATTGGCCGAACCCGTCATTTTTTGTTCTTGAACCCTAATCTCATTACCTGATATACCGGTATATCCCATACAAATCTTAGTATTAATTTATAGCCGCACGCTCGGTGCCTTATACTTAGGAGCTGATACTCAACTGATTTGTCAGTCACAGTATCAAAACCGTCGTCAATACCGACAGCCTTAAACCAACTAAATAAAAACTGTAAACAAAAAACAAAAACAGTGGTGGCTTAAAAAATAAAAGAAGGGATTTATTTTACGTGTGCTTCACATAAACTAATGTAAGGCTTACATAGCTAGGACCTGGAAACCTGATTTGTATACCGTGTAGCCCATATTGTATAGAGGAAGGTGGATGGCTAGAGAAGCAAGACACGATCTGTCATACATGTTACCCACGGGTGATGGAGGAGGGTAGACGCTTCATCGGTTCGTAACGTGCGTGCGGGGAAAGATAAAAGGCACGACCATAAAACAAGCTTACTAAAAGAAGCTGATGAAAATTATTATGGGGAGAATGATATATATCAAATTACAGTTGTGTGATTGGTGCGAAGGGACGAAAGAGATGCGTTTGGACAAGGATGGTATTAATAGTAACGGGAATTGACGTCTGAATGTCGTTCTTTAAACCTCCCAATGCAAACGTTCCCGGTCAAGACAATAATACTAAACTACTGCTGCTTTTCGTGGATGTCTTGTGTGGAACAATGGTGAGTGGTCGCAAAGGCAAGTACAACAACATGGAGGAGATTGAAGAAGCTTTCGCACTCCAGATGATGAAGAATCAGCAGTAGACAGAACGAAAAGGGCGCGTTTACGAAGAGCCGTCCTGAACTTGCTACAACAGCATCAACACAGATATGAAATAACACGCAACGAGACCGAAACTGTGGGTGAACAAACTGCGATTTCTGAAGTAGCCGTACGAGAGTGAGGACGCATTCGACAGGCAGCTTGGAGAGACAGGCTTAACGGAGAACAACGCGACGTGATACGAGTTCAAACCACAGCTGCGCGAGCCGTGGCACGGAGTGAATTGTCTGACGTACAACGTGACGTTATACGAGGAGTCAATACTGCTGCACGAGCAGTGGCGAGGAGTAAATTGGATTATGGTCAGCGAGAAGTAGTACAGGAACGTGGTGCAACAGCTGCGAGAGTAACGCGTAGCTTGCTCACACTATACGAGCGACTCGAACTGCGTGAAGAAGAACGATTTAGACGTAGGTCACGCCAGTACAAGAAATGATACAGCATCCATGAAGACATTGACCCCATAATTATTTGCGAAAAGGACACGATGGATAATCGCACTACACATCTCGCTTTTTACGATTTGGTGAGGAGCGACGATGTGTCAAATGTGGGGCCTGGAAGTTCTCTGAAGAGACTAACAAATGCTGCAGTATGGATGGTAAAGTAAAACTACCGCTCCATCGTGAAGCTCCTCAAAAGCTATCATTGCTGTTTTGCAACCAGGTATTAATAAAATATATCCGTGCATAAAACAACGTCAGCGCTTTCGCATCCATAGGAGTCAGTCGATCGGAACCTCTACGCGTCGATGAAAGTGTTACGAGGAGAGGAATTTACAACTTTCGCGTCATGTGAACAGTTTGCCACCGAATGGGATCACTTCTCCCTCTTCCAGGCGGCAATCCGAGGTTTGCCCAAATATACATTAATGACCCTGGCATGTGTGTCAAGCCGCATCCGAATGACGGATGAATTGAGCGCAGAGTTCCTCAGCGATTTGGATGAAATTATGGAAAAGTACAACCCTTACGCCCAACAATTCTTACACGCACCCGAAATCCTTATTGAGCGCAGTAGACCAGCCCTGGAAGCAGCTCGAGCAGAACGTACATGACGCCAAGAAAAGGAACACAAGGAAGATGAACAAAGACGTGAAGAGGATAGTAGCCAAGATGAGACTGAAAACCAGGAAGATATCTAAAAAGAAAGTGGAAGCCAAAAAGAGGAAGGGAGCAATGATAAGGAAAGAAACCAAGAAAATAGTCGAAAATCAGAATGGTGATGTGCACGAGAGACTTATCGATCCTGAAGTTGACTGTGAATTTCGGCTTCATGTTGGTTATGGAACGAACCGGGGACACACAACACGCCAACTGCTTCCGAGGTAGCCGCGATTAATATTGACGCCAATGCTGGCCAGACACGTGATATTGTTTTATACACGGGACAAGGAGGGTTTAACCGTATCTACGAATCCAATCCTCACTATGACCCATTGCAGTACCCTCTTTTACATCCCTACGGAGAGTCCGGGTGGACGTACAAGCTTCCATACGCGAGTGAGCAAAATTGCAACAATGACGGCGACGACGAAGGACGAGCAAATTATGACCAAAACGACCAAAACATGGAGGGAGAATTGGATGAGTGGGGATATATTGTGCAATACGAGGATGGTAGTGAGGGGCGACGAAAAACTACGATGTCTCTGAGAGAATTCGTAGCGTATCTGTTTTTTGATCGGACCGGGGATTACTCGTTTTTGCTGCTTGGGGGTAGACTTACACAACAGTACTGTGTCGACCAGTGGTCTACAGCGGAGCAACAGCGACTCCGGTATATTGAGAACAATCAATTCGAATTTAGGTTGGAGACGATTCAAGGACTCACAGATGCGTACCGTCACGAAGGTACAGAAGCTCACCGAGTAGCTGCGATGTATGAACTGGAGCAGACTGCGCAAGACTCGGTCACTCACCGGGAACGTCAACAAAACACATCTAATGGGACAATCGAACCGGACGCTAACGGTGTTGGACGGCGTCTGTTTACAACCTTCTTTTACCGGTGGACCGCGCAACATGTACCAACGGTCCATGGATGTTATGGGGATTGTTCGTGAATTAGGTGCTCCCGTTTCATCACATATACGTATAATCCTAAGTGGGTTGAGATCAAAGAAACTTACGTTCAGGTCAAACGGCAGCCGACCGTCCAGATATCGTGGCGAGTCTTCATGCAAAAGTTAAAAGCAATAAGCAATGACCTTGACGAAGGTGTCCTCCGAATTCAAGCGGCGCGGATTCACATGGTGGAATATCAAAAAAACATGGTTTGCCCCCACGCTCATATTTTGCTCATATCAAGACCAGAGAACAGCCCTTTAACTGCTGAAGATGTAAACCGCTTATTTTCGGCCGAACTTCCTGATATAGAAAAACACCCACAACGTTATGAGACTGAGGTTATGTGTATGTTACACGGTTCGTGCCGAGATGCAAATCCAGATTGTCCGTGCATGAAGAACGGTAAATGTTCGAAGAAGTTCCCGAAATCTTTATCCGAGGAGACGACGATGGTTGAAAGAGAGTATTCGAATTATAAACGCTGTATGCGCCCTCCCGGTGAGCTGATGATTGGTCGAAAGGTCTGGAATAACGGAACGGTGAATCAGTGGGTCGTACCGTACAATCCATTTTTGTCGCAAAAGTACAACTGGCATATCAATGGGGAGGTCTGCGCGACGACAAAAGCGGTCCAATATATGTACAAATACGTTTACAAGGGGGCGGGCATGACAATGGTTACTATTCAAGGCGAAACATACGGACAATCACTTAATGAGATTCTGCAGTCTTTGTCAGCGTGATATAGATCTCCCATGGAGGCCTGCCTGTGACTATTCAAGCACCCAACCCAAGGGTCCACGCACAAGGTGAAGAAATTGCAATTCATCTGCAAGGACAAAGTGCAGCTACATACCGAGCGAATGCAAGCAATGCAGAAATTCGGGATTAATTCGAAGAGGTGTCCAGACAACGCTAACCTCTTTTATCATGCTTGTCTTGCTGAGCCGGATGTGGCTGGTAAAATACTGTACAAGGATTTTTCGACGGGGTACCGCTGGGACAAGAAAAGGAAATGGGTCTTCAGTACAAGAAGTATGTCCCTTCAATAGGTCGCATAGTACATGTACCTCTCCAAGATCCTGAACGGTTTTACCTGCGACTTTTGCTGTGCTATCGGCGTGGACCAACGTCTTTGGAAGATCTCATGACTATAGATAATGTGATGTACCCTGCATTCCATGAAGCTGCGATGTCAGCTGGATACTTAGAGAATGATCTCGAGCTGGAAGAGTGTTTGCTTGAGGCATCATATGAACCTATGCCCTATCCGCTACGTCAGACCTTTGGTACTATTTTGGTATACGCATTACCAGGTAGTCCACTGGGATTTTGGGAGCGCTTTATAAGCGATCTGAGCGAAGACGTCCAGAGAGAGCTGGGAATGGATGCGGACGATAGGGAAGTTGGGTTCAAGATTCTGAGGAGCTTGGACAACATTCTTCGCGTTAACGTCAAAACTTTGGAGAACTATGGTCTGCCGGTACTTGAAGACTATCGAGAGGAGGCTGATGCAAATGAACAGGATACAGGAGACTGAGTAAGACAAGAGTTCAACGCATACCCATTGGAACAGTTAGAGACCACGGCAGCAAAAGTTACAAGATTGAATCCGAACAACAGGACATTTTCGACCAAATCATAAGTGCTGTGGAGTCTCCAAAAGTTGGTCAAAAATTGTGTTATCTTGATGGTCCAGGTGGAACTGGGAAATCGTTCTTGTTCGAGCAATGGCTTGCTAAGGTTCGATTAGAGGTTGGGTAGCAATTGCAGTAGTTTCACGCGGGATAGAGGCCACGTTATTGACTGGAGGACGAACAGCGCACTCGATGTTTCGGATTCCATTCAAGCCAAATGAAAACTATAGGTGTGATATCTCCAAACAGACCAAAAAGGCGAATTTAATTCGACAAGCCCGATTAATTATTTGGGATCAAGCGCCAATGATGCACCTTTTGAAGCGGTCGACAGAACATTTCGAGATATTATGGATAATGACCGAGAACCATTTGGAGGGAAGGGAATTGTTTTCAGTGGATACCATCGTCAAATGCTCTCTGTATTGAAAGATGCTACTCGCGCAGAAACATTAATGGCGTGCTTTAAAGCGTCTCCGCTGTGGCGACACCTCAAGCAAGTCCAGCTTTTTGAAAATATGCGTGTTCGAACTGCACGTCGTCCAGATAATGCCGCCAAGTTAGCTGAATTTTCTGAGTTTATGCTCTAAATTGGCGTGGGTCACTTTCCAGTAAAGCATGAAGGTGGTATTTGTCTCCCTCCGGATATGGGCGTATTTCCTGAAATATACGACCCACCTGTTAGTGGTGGAGACGGTGCTGCTGCCCAGGCGGAGGTTGAATTCCCTAATTTTACCCTACTGCAGGGTAATGAAGGATACGACCCCTGTGATGATCCGGAACCAGAACACGACAGACGTTTACAAAACTGTAAACGCATTGATTGACGCAGTCTATCTCGGGGTTGGAGATGAAAATTTACGAGATCAATATTTTGTGGATCGTGCGATTTTGGCGCCAACAAATGTCAGTATCAGGAGAATCAATGAAATGGTAGCTGAACGTCTTTCGGGCGAAATAAAAGAATATTTATCCAATGATAGCCTTGAGATCCCATGAGATGAATCTCTGTTTGAATCAGAGGTCTTGAATTCACTCAATTTTTCTGATATGCCTCCTCACAACATGATTTTGAAAGGGGGGACACCAGTCATCATGATTCGTTATCTAAACAGCGACGACGGTTTGGGCAACCGAACACGTCTTCACGTTGTAACACCACGCGAAAAATGCGTCGACACGACCATAATGACTGGACCACGACGCAGTAAACGAGTGTTTATACCACGTATTGTGTTCTTCAGCGACGACGAAGATAAAGAGTTTCCGTTCCCTATGAGGCGTAAGTGATTTCTACTTGTACCAGCTTTCGCAATGACCAGGTCTCAAGGACAATCGATTCACCACGTAGGCATTTACCTGCTTCGAATACTGGACTTTACAGGATACCAGGACCTCCCGAAAAAAGCAAACACGTCTACCATCATGTTTTACTGTAGCTACCGTCTAGTTACGGGATCTCACTTCGTGGGCGAGGACGTCAATGAAATGCACGACTTTGGGAGTCTCCCCAAGCCAATGATGGTAAAAATCATCAGAGCGTGTGCAGAAGCCAAGTGTCTAACCATTTCTTTCATCTGTCGAGGACATGTCCGCTATTGAGCTCGAGAAGTTCGAATAGACCCGTGATTCAACCCAGTACTGGAACTGGGCGTCTGTCATTTGAATGAAATGAAAGCACCCATCGCAGCAATGCCACCGAGTTTCACTCCTATGATCTCCTAAACCCATCACAAGTTGCTTTCGCATCGGCTAATGCCTGCCAAACGGTGCCGTGTTTGCGAAACGAAACCTGTGGCGTCGATCGTAGGCGCCACTTCCTGCAATTGCGGCGTTTGTCTCCGGGGAGATTGCAACAAGTTCTATACCAAACGCAAAATGTTCTCTCAGCCCAAGTACGTGACCGTGGCTTGTTGTAAGTCGTGCTTCTTAGAATCAACATACATCGGTGCACACTTCTCTAGAGAAAATTGGAGTCGAGTTTATTGTTCTGCGAAGTTTCGGTAAGCTGTTAACGTAGTTTATCTCGTGCACGCTCTCGTCGTTAGTTTGTTGGTTTCACGTAGAGGTGTTACTCAATGTAGTTAAGACGACGACAGATGGTCCATGAATCAGCGATGTGAGATTGAACTACGTTATGCCAGATCCGTCGCGTGTTTGTCGTGTGTTTTGATGCGCTGACATTCTGGTGCCCACACCTGCTACAGGCTAAAAACGAGACGAGACTCGAGTTTTTGGAAATTGTATAAATCCCAGCACATATATTACAGTATTCAGGTAAAATCTATACATGGAATACGTGCTGACTGGTATCGAAGATTTTACATTTCGAAAATACACATTTCCCGTCATGTTGTCTATTCTTCAGAAACTTGTGCTCGAGGCGTCCACTACGCGGACGCTGTGTACGGTTGGTTGTAGAACGTGTGAGTGATCCGCCTCCGCTTCGCTCCGGCGGAATTTTTATGGAGACGAAAACTCTGAGATAACGTCAGTGCAAGGCCACTTCAGAGCGAGGAGACGATATGGATCAGCGGACATAGCATCCTCCATCTTTACCAACAAGGCGCAATCAACGAAACATTTGGTTCTGAACCGCAACGCTAACAGTATTTCTTCGCGATCTTTACGTAGAGACCACACAAAACGTTATCCAGTTCACCTGTATTGATAATGTATATTAATTACGGTACATGTACGTTCCGTTACCACCATTAGAGATCTTCCGAAGACAGTCTTCTTTATGATTTGTGGGTTGGCACTAAACCACATCACACAAACTACAAAAGCGCTGCAATTTCTTTCGAAGAACGAAGGATGTTGGATATCACAACGACCCTTCACGCATTTTGTCATATTAAGTATCCAAAGGGAACGCTACAAGTATATTTCAAACTAGTTTATACCGAAGTGTATACAAATGGAGCCCCCACCGTTGGTCGGTACAGTAGTTTTTCTGCTGCATCTGGACAAAATTGATGACATCGAGAATGTTCTGCTTCTACTGTATCGTTCGCCACAAATCGAGCGGCCATTAATACAGGACACCGCTTCGATTTCGATATGTATTCAGATGCCAATGCACTCGGAGACTTTCGCTTCACGTGCTCCGAGCTAAGGCAGATTACTGGGATGATGAACATACCGAATGTGTTCATTACTGACGCAGGGGACCGGCTTTTAGGTTTAGAAGCGTTGGCAATGGTATAATACCGTCTGTCCTGCCCCAGCTGTAGAGAATCCGCAAATAGTTTGGTCGATCTGACCCTGCTTGTTGTCGCATTATCACTGGCATATGTAAGTTCGCTGGTGGGAAATGCATTGAGCAAACTAACACACTCTTCGCACTGTCATTTTATTCAACTAGACTGCTTCCTACACAAAGAATGGAACGACACGTTGTTCTTTCACGACTTGTTATACGCATAGCGTCATCATCGTTACACACAATCAATTTCGAACACAACAAACTGCGTTCTAGACCATATTTCCATGTTAATCGATGGGACAAAAGGCTTATTATGCAGACCGGGTAAGCGTAAATGACGATTGCTTGCAATTCAATCTGTGCTGAATGACGTTTCTGTTGGGGATGAGGAAAACCTTCAAAAGGTGTGCTATAGTGGGCACTAGAGGCGTCATTGCCTTAATTACCAGGGTGTGTGTATTCCTGACGGTACGTTATTCACTTTGCTATTGTACTATGTTGTTTTGTAAATCTATCACCACGCACATCTCATATGTATGTGCATGTCATTTTATGGTCCAATAAAAGGAAGGCTTCACGACTTAACCGTGCTGCGTGAGATAATGCTACGTCCTTATCTCACCAGTAACGACATATTAGCACATGTAAACAATGATCTATGGAGATCCTGCTTATATCACTTCATGTATTAACTGGCGAATCGACCAATATTAGGAAGATTGTTACTATTTTTGAAAATTACTACTCAATAAGAACATTCTCACGTGTTCGATCAAACCTTCGACAAAAGGTCATATTTGACTGGAAGATAACTTTAGAATAAAGTCTGCTGTTCGAACCGGCCCGACTAAACCCTGACTAAATATTGTCAGGACCATTCCGCGGAGATCCTTTAGTCAAATATAGCAAGGATCACCGCACCATAGTCACAAAATATTTAAGCGTCTATTCGACGACAAAGAAGAAACTACCTGATATTGCGAGTGTTGCATTGCCGACAAAGGAAAAAGTGCCAAGAGGAAAAAGCTACAGTGAGTTGGAAGACAAAGAACTGGCCAAAGCGTACGTCATTGTCACGACGGACGGGCAAACCGGTATAAATCAAAATGCGAAGATGTTCTGGACGCGTGCCAAGGACGTCATGACGTCAGCTGGTAGTGCGTACACAAGGACACGTAACGCAGAGGTAACCTTCATGATCGGGTGTATCCCCATGCGGCCAGTTGCGTCCGCACGCTGTTCAAAATACTCTGGGTCTACCTCCAGTATGCCATCCAGCACACGCTGAAATATCGGCTTGCTCATTCGATTGCGTGTCCTAAAATCACTGGTATTGTAGACCGGATCTTCATCGAAATGCTGCTTCAGGAAGCGTTTGTAGCGAGATTCAAAGTCTCTCGCTTTGCTCTTTGCTTTTCCTGGGCGAGATCCACCGCGCTGTACTTGGATGGATTGGAGAGGGAGAGGTGGAAACAGAAGCTGCATAGCCAGAACGTCGTCGTCTAGCGTGCCGAGCATGCCTTGGGCGTTTCCCCCAACCTCACCTTGTAGGAGAGTCGCAATCTGTAAGATGCCGTCCATCTTGTGTCTGGCTTTCTAGAGAAAGGATTTTTATTTGAAAGTTCGTTTGGTAGTGACCGGTGCGTGATTTGAAGAAAGTTGAATTAGAGGGAATTTTTACATATAAAATTCGAGCTAAATATCACTTTGCTTTTGTCCCAACTAATGGGAATGCTCTAAGAATTGGGATTGGCGCACTCTAAACAGTATGCATCGATCCAACTTAGAATCAAGTCACATTCCTCATATAGAATATTTACACGCACGTATACTATCATGGAGCCAAAATATTCGGTTGTCAAATAAGTTATATATGATATAATGTGGGTAGAAACATGTGCAGTTGGCATACGAGTGGCTTATATCATCGCCTTGGAAACGAGAATTGGTGTTCGAGAGATAACACAGGTATTTATACTACAGATGAGCTGAAAATTATCATCCACATAATCCTAACCAGATCGACTGAAGAGTATCACCAGTATAGCTGTGAGTGAAGACTATTCAGTCTAGAGTATCACCCATGTACACCTAAGCCAAACTAGTGTGGGTAATCCCTAGATAATAGCACGTATTATAGTACTAGACTTTGGTATGCTATTCGTCCTTGTATATGCATGAAATATGGACGCTGCGTGCTGTGGTTGCACTATTGTTGGAATCGCTATCAAATCTCTTTAGCCGGTCGGTGAACGGTGAGTATTTTTGCCGTAATTTGGTAGTTTTCCAAATAAAAACATAACCACGAAGAGAAAGAAACAAAATATTACTCGAGAGGTATTTACATACCGTGTAGTCAGGGGTTAATACCACAGAAGCTAAACCAACTTATCTGTAGTAGAATTATTCGGTATCACTGAAAATTAATCTATTGCCATCCAAGAACCAGTGGTATGACTTATCGGAATTGGGTGTGAACCAGTGGCCTTGGATGGCAATAGATTAATTTTGATGGCAAAAGATTAATTTTCAGTGATACCGAATAATTCTACTACAGATAAGTTGGTTTAGCTTCTGTGAACTAGATATCTCTTAGAATTCAACCAGAAAGGGATTAGTAGTACATCTAGCAATCAACACTAGCAGAATATCGTTGTAAGCTTGAAGGTTCGCAGGCAAAAACCAATTCGAATATTCGAACACTTATATGTTTGAACAACAGATGTCCAAACGACTGATCTCTTCTCTTATAATAAATCCGTTGTCCGTCACGCTAGGTGTTACAGTTTTATACCATTGGCTAAAATACCAAAAATCACAGTATGGTTGGCTAAAAACGTTCTCACAATCGCGTAACGAAAAACATCCAGTTGACGAGTACCGTCTTCCGTGAAATCAACATTTAGAACAGTATTTAGTATATTTTTTAGAATTATGAGATGAATAAAATAGAGTTTAGTAGAATATATGACTTGATGGCGAAATCCTTAGAGTTCGAACATAGACTAAGATTAGAGCATAAAGTTAGAATGGAATAGAAGAAGGAAAAGTTGCATTTGCTCGATCACTACACATATTTACAGTACACTGATATGTTAACTATACGTTTAGAAAACGTTCTCACAATCGCGCAACCTGAGCACCGTCTTTCGTCAAATCAATATTTAGAATATGATCTAGAATTAGGATATGTATAAATTAGACCTGAATAGAGTTTAGTAGAATATTTGGAATCCTTAGAGTTACAGTATAGAATAAGATTAGAGCATAGAGTACGAATAGAGCATAGAGTACGAATAGAGCATATAGTACGATGGAAATAGAATAACGCAAAGTCGGATAGAACAGAGTAGGGTGAAAAAGAGCATGTATAGCTTGGATAATTTCATAAAGTATACAAAATAACAGTGTATTGGATATGCACGTGTATAGATGAATTAGTGGCATACAAAATGCAAGCGAAGCAACAAGTATTAACATTACAGTGTACTGTAAGTATGGTGTTGTGCTAACTGTACTCTGAGTTAAGCTGCCAATATCTGCTGTAGAATTTAATATTGGTAGTGAGCGCTGCTGTAGCGCGGAGATGAATGGCAAAATGGATTATTTAGCGATAAAGCACGATACTAAAAAGTAGCCGTAAATAAGGTTACTGTATATCGTATACGACACTAAAGTCTATGCAATTGGGGGCAGCAAACATTACCCGCGCGGTATACTTATAGGTTAGAGAACACCAAGGCAATAAAAACATGGATCAAGTCCTAATACTGCATACATATAGTATAAGAAACTGCAATAAGCACCTGATATATTGTGAATTGCAATTAAACAACACCATTTTCATGATACTGGAGAAGCCACGATATTGGGGGTGAAAACGAAACAAACGTTATGCTAGAAGCATAAACTAGTAGAAACGAGGAGCTAAGACGATAGTCGAGGAGCTAAGACGATAGTAAATGGAGTTGTCCACAATGCTTAGCATATCTGAATAAGATATGGTAGAGCTTAAGTGGTTTTGTTCTCTAAATTCCGAACAATCTATTTTAGTTACCGTAACTACATTGTGGTGAAGCGAATTGCAGCTTCGCAGACCACCGAGCTTTCAA
>NBNE01001237.1:0-13743 GCA_002215365.1 Phytophthora megakarya | reverse complement strand
ATGCTGGCGGATCTGATGACGAAGCCGATCCCCGCGACCCAGTTTGGAGTGCCCCGGAGCAAGCTCGGAATCGAAGCGCCCAAGACTGCCGAGTCGAGTGGGAGTGTTGGCAAGAAGACGCTTCTACAAGCTGCGACGTACCAGTAGGACACTGGCGGGACCTTCACTTAGTGGCACCACCATCACTCACGTGATTACGGGGCACTGGTGATTGGACGCAGATGATGGGACGCTGTTGTTTGCGACAAGGATTACGCGGTGCGTGGGTACAAGATTGTGGGTACAAGATGGGCAGCGACGTGGACGACGCTGATTGGCTAAAGGGGCTCAGTCGCCAGTAAGAATCCAGTAGTGTGTACCCAGGGTAGTCTAGCGCATTAAAAACAGAATCAATCACTTTGCATTTTATCATCTAGTGCACAAACGACCTTACTTTATGGAAGTCAAAGTTTTGCTCACAAACCGGTTAAAACCCTTAATGGCCTCTTTAATACATCCTGACCAAAAAGGCTTTATTCCTGGAAGATCTATTCATCACCAAGTAATGCTGGTACGTGATCTTCAGCATTTGGTGACATCTCGAGGTTGTAAAGGTGTGGCTACATTCCTAGATTTTGCGAAGGCATACGATCGTGTGAATCGTGAGTACCTGTTTAAGGTGATGGAATGCCAAGGTTTTGGTCCTAAAACTTTGTCGTGGATTAGACTGCTCTACAAAGGTTCGCAATGTTCATTGATGCAAAATGGATGAGCCCAAATGGCGTTAGAGCCTTCCTGTGGAGTTAAACAAGGCGATCCGTTGTCACCTTTCCTCTTCGCGCTGTCCTTAGAGCCTTTGGGTAACTTACTTCGCGCTGAACAAGAAATGGGCGTTGAAGTTGACAAAACGCTCTCAATTCCGGTTGCGTTCTTTGCTGATGATACTGTGTTATTTTCAAAGGATGCAGAGTGCGTTAAACAACTAATCCGACTGGTTGAAATGTACTGTTCTGGATCTGATGCAATGTTAAACTCCGAAAAAAGTATGATCATGAGCCTCAATAATCATCGGGTGGCTCCAAGTGTGGAACCAATACGGCCTCTACAAATTGGAGATACCGTGAAGTACCTTGGGATTCCGTTTGGGAACTTCGATACGTCTAACATGGTGGCAAAATCGCTGGATGGAAAATGAACGCCTCGTCTTCGACTGTGGAAAGGGAGAGCTCGAACTCTTTTGGGGAGACGGTTAGTTGTACAAACAGTTATTTTATCCCTACTGGGGTACGTTACGACCACAATTAATATCCCAGTGCGATTTATCAAGCGATGGTAGGGCGTTGTGACTCGTTATGTGTTCTACAACAGAGTGTCGACAAGTTCGGGTGGAATTAATATTGTGAAAAAGGGCTTAGCTACCCAGTCAAGTGCGGATGACGGAATCGGGGTTCCGGTACTCGTAACAATTATTCAGCGATCGCGACTGATGCTATTTCATCAAAACATCTAAGTGCTAAGTATGCACACGGACGAAAGTGTTTTGTTTTGAAGGTGAGGTACATTGTAGTCACTTAGTAATCTAACGACCTAACTAATATAAGAACACACGGACGAAAGTGACTCTGTTTGGTACAGACCAATTGCTGCATTATTGCGACGACGCTATGGGGTATACTCGCGACAATGGTCCGGTGACTTCCTGCTCCAGAATCCTCCAAAACCGCCGGGATGGCGAGAAACCATGCTGCCATTGTGGTGGCGCAAGTTGTTAAAATACTGGAAACGAATTCACTGTCCTCAGAGATTGTCTTTGATGTATACAAGTGCAACGGCCATACAGTACGCGTTGTACTCTCCTATCTGGTGGAGCATCTCAACCGCTTTCCAAGTGTGCCATCGTTCAGGTTTGGCTCGACAGCCAGTGGGGGTTGGAACCAACTCCTTCAGAAGTATCTGTCGACAACTAGCAACCGAAGAGATATGGTGTTTAGCCCACCTGCTGGATGTCTCTCAACAGTGGCCCACATCTTTAATTTCTTCTGTAAGATTCGCAGTCTGGTGATACCGTTGCTTGGATCGCAGATCAAAGTAAACGACATATTTAGGCTGTACCGGCAATTGGCTCAAGTGTTTCGACGTGTGTTGCCTCATCCAGAGGCAGGAGGCGTAAGGGCTTCCACACGCTGACCTTTTCCTCCTTCATGCGGCGTGCAAACAGATAAAGGCGCGATTTACTTCCCAAACCTTCGGCGGAATGACTGGAAAGTACTGTTACAACCGACTCAAGCAGTAGTTTCTCACCCGATGAGTGAACTTGGATGCCCTCCAATGCGCATCCATGCTACACTATCCCGATACCTATCCCTGCGAAGATGTCTTACTCCTGTGGTGCATGATGTCCTATTACGATTGGTTTTTGGTGGCCTTATTGTTGGGTCACGGCTATATTTCCTGAAAGCGTTGAACCCAACAATCCAGCAGTGCGTTCGAGAGTCGGGTGTAGCAATTGAAACACTGGAACACTGTTTCTTTTCGTGACCAGGATTAAACAAAATGTGACAATCGCTGTGGTTGCCGTGGAGTAAGATTTTCAAAGTGGACTTGAGTTGGCAATTGCTTCTGTTTCCGCAATCACGAGATATCAAAGCGGATTGGAAACAACATCACAAACTACTGTTGCTATTGTGGAGAGTACACACAGCAATTGTTTTTCATGCTACTTGGTGGCTACGCAACAAGCTTTACTTAGAGACGGAAACAGAAAAAATGAGCTCTCAAAGTGTGTTAAATTCTTTTCATCGACACTACCAACACATCTATCTGCATAGCGAGGACCTTGAGTTAAATAGCGATGCAGTGATTTTAGTTCTCCAAGGAATGGGATTCGATCCACCGAAATCAAGAAACTTACCCGAATCAAGAGACCAAACATGGACTCCCCGGCTGCGGTTAGGAAGTCGCAAATAGATATTTAGCGCTAGCGAAACGACATGTTCACCAAACAGTTAATCAACTTCTTCTTCTTCTTAATTGAAGCATCTACTTCTCTGAAATTTATTTTCAGAGCTAAGGCGGGATCTGAGTGAGGTCTGATTTTCCATTATAGAAACCCTGTTTATACATGTACATATATAGGTTGTTCGACCAAAAATTGAAGTGAAACGCGCGCACGAAGAAGCTCTGAAATTTGGAGCGTATCATTAACATTTTTCAGCTGCGTATAATTGTACGAAAATGGGCGAGTCAAAGTTCTTCTACAGGGGGTTAAGGAGAACAAGAAAGGCACCCTCAGGGAGCTCCTGTGAGGCATATCCATTCCACTAGCAGACAAAGTCGCGCTGCGCACGAAGAAGCTCTGAAATTTGGAACGTGTCATTAATATTTTTCAGCTGCGCATAAATGAGGCATCTCCTGTATAAATGTTGGCCAGTTGTGCAACACGCAACCTATTCTAACTAATGCCGTGGTTTGCCCGGGGAAGCTCTGGATATTTTCTATTTATCACAGAAACAAAAAATATCACAACAAAATACTTATTTACCGCACTTGACAAAAGAAATTATTAAACAGTTAAAATGCTGCTTCGCCAAATCTACCCCGTTTATTCTCTGAAACAGTATCGGTTTTAAGAGTCTGGAGACATCGCTATTAAGCTAATGGCTAATAGCATCATATGCCGGTATTAAGAAGGTCTGGGTTATCCACTTTAGAAAACCCCACTCAGAACCCAGTCCAGCAATGATTCGACTTCGCTGTACTTTCGTCGTGTAGCATTCATTACCAGGGAATGAGAGAAGAGACAAAGTTAGGATATGTATGATAGCGACACAAATAGCACCTCCATGAACAGAATGGTGTGCTCCAATATGCGCACTCGGTTATCAAGTGTAGCCGATAAATCCATTACGTGTGCAAACTGAGGCTCAGACTCCTCCCCTGCAGCCTAAAGCTGTTATAATCGTGAATTGCAGGAAAGATCTACAGACCTACCGTATTCTCCGTTCTTGTGAATTGCAGGAAAGATCTACTGACTTACTGTATTCTCCATTCTTGTAGATTATCTTCAATTGCCGCAATCACCCGCCTTCTCTACAAAAAAGGAATTTGTTAGGTCAGAGTTTACCAGTAGTGAATCAGAGTGCACATATACGAACCAAATCGTCTGTTCGAGCTTCGACTGCATCCAATCTGTCCGCTAACATGCTACATTGATCTTCACTCGCTCGCTGAGCTTCTAGTGCACAAGCTTGTAGAAGTTGCAAAGCATTTTTTAGGGTGCTCTGCCTTTCAAGAAGATTATACATTGCAGTCGACACCATTTCTCTGTTCTTGTGCGTAGAGGCTGCAGCTCTTCTTTTGACTTCTTCAACTTCGGACTGAAGTGCCACCACGGTTCCGCTTAGGAGATGCTGAGTATCTAAACATTTTTTTAGCACACCTTTTACTTCCGCGTGTCCTTGTTCGAGTTCCTTCTGGAGATGGTCGAATCGTTGTTGTAGCGCGTTAACACGAGCTTCGTCCGCTGCTTTGGTTCGCCAAGAAGCCTCCAGTTGACGCTGCAAATCGTTGCTCTGACCAAACAATCTTTAAAATGCTGTGACAAAGGTGACTAAACTGCAATGAAATCGTACCAGTTGGATTGTCGTTTCTTTCAGTTGAAAACTCTTTTCCGATACGGACGAACGTATCAGAGCCAATTCCTGTATCACCACAACATCACTTAGCTCACACTCAGGATACATTTTAGTGATGTAAGCACACCTTGTCTAGCTTGTCAGTCGCAGTACTAGTGAGGTTCTCTACCTTGGAGTCCATCGTTTCTTGACATGAGTGCATCTCCTCGATCGTGGTCTCCACTACGAACACTTGCGCTTTCAGTTCGTCAATATCACGTTTTGCTTGAAGTTTGACATCATGAAGAGCTGCATCATTGGCGTCCACTAGACATGGCAAATAGTCTTGACACTGGCGGAACTGTTCCTCCAACGTGTCCATACGAGGCTGCTGTCGTTCCAATTCGGCTGAGAACTTTTCCATCCATGCATCCACCTTTGCTGTGTATGCGGCTAGTTCTGTCTGTGCCTGCTGCGACGTTTGCTCTACGTACTCTTGATTAAGTCGAAACACCTTGGAGAGCGACCCCAGCTTCTGGTCGTTGGCCACCTGCGCATTTTCGAGTGCTGCGAGGCGCTTCTCGAACGCTTGCGTGGTTAAGCAGGCGGTCGAAACCCGTTCCAGCTGCACCTCAAGGAATGAGATGTAGGCGTTGCGATCTGTCAATAACTTCTTTGCATTCTTCTCACTGCAGTGTTTGAGCATCGCATTGCTGCGCATGTAGTCATCGTAGTAGGATCCGGCGCCTTGGGCCATGATCGAATGTTGGGGAGTTGAAGCTGACAGTCGTTTTGCGTCGGTTCAACCGAGCAACGATCCTTTAATTTTTGGTCTTTCTCAGCGAAGAGATGGCGGCAGCAGCTCCGAACGAGGTGGAGGAGGTGATCAAACAGCTCAAGACCAAACCTGGCTTCTCGTCCTACATCCTCATGAACAACGATGGGATCGTGGTCAAGTACGAGAACGTCGAGTACAAGGAGGCCATCATGTATGCCTATCATGTCCTCAGCCTCTACAGTCGCACCAAGAAGCATCTACAGAAACTCTTCCCAGACCCGACCGACAGCGAGATCGAGTGGCTGCGACTGCGAACCAAGATGCACGAGATGGTCATCGCCCAGCACTTGAGATTCACTCTTGTGGTGCTGCAACAGGCGGAGGCAACGGATTCGGCACCAGAACCAATTGGCCGTGGAGCTGTGGAGGAAACAGCAAATGGTAATACGAAGGAGGAGGAGAAACCTGTAGCTGCCACATGACCAGCATCGTTCTTGTTGAAGGGGCACTAACACAATTAACATGTTTGCTACCGCACAAACTATTGCTTGTTAGAAATCGTTTACGTCCATACCGCGTTGGGAGCTGGTGCAAATGCTACAGCGCTTCGAGTTACTCGACGCGAGTAACAGGCGCGGACGGAAGTTCGCTTTTCCTCGATCGCTTTCGCATGCAATAGTTCTTGACGTCAATGATTGTACTGAGCAGCACAGGCAGCAACATCATGCCATTGAGGACACCGCACGCCACCACCATCATGTACATGCGGAAGTAATACTTCTTAAATACCCGCGAATCTGCAAGTGTCAACACACTCAGACCGATGACCTTGGTGATAGTGATACCGAACAACACAGAAGTCATAAAACACACTTCCCAGGTACAGCGTTGTGATCACGAAGATAGCCGCCAGAGACAAACCAATGAGCATATAAGCATCGTGGATAATTGTCAAGTACTGCTCGAAGTACACGGACGTTAGGTTGTACACCCACACATCCACACTAGTCTTTTCACTGATCCACTCAGCAGCCGCAAGGTTCTGCTTGTACGATATAGCGCTGCTGCGTTGGGTTCGATGTACCTGTCACCATGTAAGACCAAGCCGTGATTTCATCACCGTAGCCACTGCTGTTGAGCTTCACGGCAGCCGTCGATGAAGTGACTGTCGGAACGGGAATACTGAATTGACCACGATAGATCGAACCACCCCCGTATGAGCATGATGTACCAGCACTTGCTGTCGCGAACATGCTGAAGAGAGACATGAACTCATCTTCAGGCACGGGAGGCAAAGTGGCCGACGAAGGAAGACAAGCGTCAGCATCCGACCGCAAAGTTGTGTAAGTATCGTTGCCAGTTTCGATCGGAACGTACGCACCTTCCGAATTAACACGGCAACACTCACTGTCAGGGTTCACGAACCCCCAAAAATCATCCATCCAGGAATACGTCGTGCCGGGGCTAATGTGGGTAACAGACTCGTCACCGTGGTTAGCCAGCGCGTTCATGATGTTGGGGATGGAATAAGTGCCACAAATGTCCTTTGACTTGCAGAATATCGTCTCCACGCTCTCGTCATTCAGTGACCAAGCGTCAGGGTTTCGCTTGTAGCCCGTCTCAACAATAAAGTACACTGGTGACCCCGTCGCTAAATACACGTCCAGTGCATTGAAGTACTCAATCATGTACGAATTGGACGGCATCGCCTCCTTCTGTGGCAGACCCTGGTCCAGAGTTTCCATTGTGTAGATAGACCAAAGTGTCCAAGCGAGGAATGCCAGGAGCACAACCAATTTTATAACCTTATGCGTCAAAATTGACGCGTACACATCAACGCAATAGTCCAGAACTTGGGTCAGTGAGTGTGCCTCAGGTGCGACAGAAGGACAAACATCATCGGTTGCCGGGGTCTTGGGTTGCAGTGACGCAATAGGCTCAAGCGAATGCTGTATACGATCATCCCCCGGTCTACCGACACGAGCCTGCGCTACCCCCGAGGAAGCACGTTTGAAAATAATATCGTAGTCGCCACGCAGTTCGCGACGCTTGTCCAGAGTTAGCACAGAGAGGAAGAACGTCATCTGAATGCAAAAGTTGATCACCACAGCACAGCATGCCATAGCAGCGAACCACAGCACCACAGGCATCTTCGAAATAGCACCAAAAGCGAAAGCTACCGATTCAGCCACAGAAGCCATGAAAATACTGGGACCAATGTATGCCATACTTTCGGATACGATAATGGTAGTGATCTCCTCGATTGCTTTTTGGTTGTGCTCGAGGCCGATGAAGAGACTTGACTGATCGCTACGAAGCTGGTCTTCCTTCTCTGTCATCGCGTGAATTATCAGAAAAATATTATCTACACCGATGGCTAGCGACAGGAAAGGGACGACCTCCATGATAATAAGCTGGAGCTTGACTCCGAACCACATATACAGACCGATCGTGGACGCGACACCGCACACAATACTCATCACACCGCAGAAACCAGCCACAATCTTGGACGAGATGAAGAACTCGCGACTGAATTTGATGCGGTTGATACCTAGCGAAATATAGATGATCTTCAGGCAGTAACTCAAAGCCACAGGGCCCATACCGTTGCTCGATTCAGCATCAACTTCATCTCAGCGTAGAAATAAACATCGAAAACCGTATTGGACTCAGCCTCCTTCTTCATCGTCTTGATGTACTCACGTTCCCACTTGATCGCACGTTCGTTCTTGTCCTCGTCAGCGTAGTTGTAGTTTAGGTATGAGGACACAAACGCCACCGAATCCAAGAACAGCGTGTAGTTGCTCTCGGCGCCATCAGGGAAACCACCAAGATATGTATTGTACAAGTTCATTGGAGAACCGAAAGCAGATAAGCAGGGGCAGTCGCTCATACTTGAAGGAAGCGAATCACCATCATCAAGTGTATTTTTCAACTCCGTGCAAAGTGCCACATCCGACGTTGTTGGTGAGTACAAGCAGTTGCTAAAGTGTTCCAATTCATAGCCGTAGTTCTCATAAAACTCGAAGTGCTCCATATTATTCTGGAAGTACTGCGTGATAGAATTGATAGTGCAACCTGTGCCTGTAGCCTTCCAGCAAATATCGTCAAGGGCGATAATAGTTTCACCATCGCCTGAAGTGTATGTCACGTTGGCAGCAACATTCTGGACGCGGATAGCTTCCTTCAGAATCGACGAGCGGTAAATATTGCCACCATCTTTCGGTACGAGGATGGTCTGCTCCGAGCGGTAGAATGGGTTGAAAATATCACCATAGTGTTGGCGCTGCTCGTAAGAGGTACTGGATGTGGACACCCACAACTTGATTGGGTCCGTCTCGATATCAATGTTGTAAAGGCCAACAGCACAGATCACCACAACGACAAGCACCATGGGTAAGATCTTCTTTGGTCGGTTGCCCTTCGATACAAAAGCTGCCCACAGACGTAGTTTATTTGTCATCAAATCATCCAAAAAGCTCAAATACCCGACACTTCCAGCCATTGCACTGGTCACGCCATGGAAGTCCGGCGTGTCCGGTCCAAAAACATGTGGTGTACCAGAGCGCTTCTCACGGATAATTGCAACGATGAAGCCCACGATCAATATTATCCCAACAACACCACCAAATATAACAATGAAGTAGTTGAGTGGTGCCCACTCCGTCGCTGGAACGTTCGTGGTTAAGTATTCGCTTAGTTCCGCCCACGTCAAATCAGCATTGGTGCTCACAACACTTCCACTACCAGATGATGAAGTTGAAGAAGCGCCGTAGCAGGCATCGGTGTACGTCCGGGTGTCATCGGAACTCACAGCCAGCGAACCACATACACCAACACAAGATTGTTGGGGTTGTACGTGAACTGACAGAATATGTTGCGCAAATTTTCCTTGCAGGATGAGCACAGTCCGGGGATCATACGGACTTGTGTGGACAGCCCCGTGTACTGCGACTCCGTGCAGCAGAGCATGTCATCACCCTGTCCGATGGTCTCATTGTACAGCAGAGGACAATCGACTTGGAACTGCTCGCGGTTGGTGTCCGACCACTCGGAGAATTTGTTGGAGAAGCCGGCGTCGTATGCGTCCTCGACAGACGTTGGGTAGTATCCGTTAGGGATGGCGATGCTGGTGGTGGTGATGTTGACGTAGGCTGAGTCCATAGCAATGCAGTATCCTGGAGCGCGGTAGAGCGAGCCAAGTTGCGAGACAAGTTTCGGGTCCTGGATGCATTCCTTCACTTTGGAGTACGTGCACATGGTGAGCTGCGACTCGATGCTTTCGAGATTGGTCTTGTTGTCGGCGAGGCTCCATGGCACGTCGCTGGAAGCAGACGACGATACGGAACTGGAGCTGCTTGCTGCCTGGTCGACGCCTAGAGGCAGCAGCACTACGAAGGGCGAGACGCGCATTCTCCCGTGAGCTTTTGACTTGTGTGGTGGTCGGCGGATTCGTGAATGGCAGGTGGAGAGACTGCGGATTTCAGTAGTTGACAGGCCGCACCTTGGACTTGTTTGAGACGGATCAGATGTATCCAAGTGTGGCACTTATCGCTCGACTGTAGCGGCGCTATCGCATTACTTATTTGGCATGTTCATCTCTACTAAGTAAAAATGCCATATTCGGAGGCCTTGCTGAGCTTATTGTGCTCGTTAGTCAGGTTCACCGACTGTGGTCTCATGAGCAAAATGCACCAATTAGTTACCTAACACAGTGTCAACGCGAGCCTTCAAGAGCGTAGACACAAGCATGATGAGGGATAGCTGGGATGTATTAATACGCAGGTGGAGTTGTGGGATTGATACCGCGAAACCTCGTCCCTGTATACTGTATACTGTTTACTGTATACAATGGGTTGCAGAGTGATGGTCATTGAAGTGGTTGTCGATATTTTTGTCTTTTTTCTGACGATGCCAATGTCTGGACGACTGCCTGTAGTGGACCTCTCTGAGCCAAGGCCACCCGTGTTCCCTCGCTACGTGGACGCTGACAGTCTCCACTCGGAGGACGACATCGACCGAGTTGTCCACCAGTCTGTGCTTCGTGTAGCTGATCTCCTCGGTGTGTCCGTGTCGCCAGGTCCCCCCAAAAAACGATGCGATGGTCCACGATCAGCCGTTGTCACTGCTCCATCGGCGCCTGAGAGCTCCTCGCTCTTGAATCCGTTCGGCAGAAGAAATCACGTCGCGTCTCCACGAGCGACCAAAATTGGACCATTGAACGTCCTCCCAGCACGAGCGCCATCTCCAGTAGGCGAGTTTCCTACAAACTCAGTCGTGTCGCTCGCTTCCTTAAAGACGCCAATGCCCGGAACGACCATCCGATCCCCCAGACGAGCGATTTTGGCGCAGTCAGACGTGCAGAAGATCACCAAATGGCTGCAGTCGCTCTCACGTGAGTCCGCACATTACTCGTCGTACGCGCTCTACTGTGAAATGTTGTTTCGAGAGAGTCGCGTGTTGACGCAGGGCAAACCCGTTCCGAATCGTTTACAAACAGCTATTGCATTCCACTGTCTCTGTAAAGCAACTGGTGTATTTGCAAGACACGAAGGGATACTGCTTCGCATTTGCAAGTACGTTGCTGATGTCTTGATTATGATGAAATCACCACTTACACCTTTTGGTAGTGACTTAGGAGCTGCTATATACATGAATCACGACCCATCGTTGATTCACAATGGAGAGATTGAAGCACTCCAGTTCTTCACGCAACTCACCACATTCTACGAGCAACACGCAGTTTTCTATCAACAGAAGCAGGATCTTCAGCTAGGTAAGCACCAATCCATTACACAATGAGATGATGACTTTCATGGATATGATGCTGTTGCAGAGATGCTGTCGCAGCGAGCAACTTACCAGGAACGCCTGATTGAAGAACAGACCAAAAGTGAACAGCTGAAGCATTTGCAGCAGCAGCTCCACGTTAACATGCTGGACAATATCAGCACCAAGAAAACACCGGCGAAAGACTTGAATAACAAATTTCAAGGGGTACTGCAGCACTTTCAGCACGTAAATGAGGCCGAGAAAGAGAAAATCGTGCTGGGTGCTATCGAATCGCTGAACGCCCAAGTTTCAGCGACTGCAGTCCAATCAATAGCAGAACAAATGGACCCACTTGAGAAAGAAAAGCTCATGGACAGTCTGTTCCAGAATGAGATGAAGGAGGTCACAAAGTACGTCAACTTTTGTTTACTTCATAAATTGAATTCAAACTAACGGTGAGCTGCTGCCATTCAGACAAATTGAGACTCAAGTTGTTGCAAAATCCACCGCACAACAAGACATGATCCTTGAGCGGTCGGCAGCGCGAATCACTCATTTTCAAACACTGATTTTGCAGCTTATCAAGAACCCGAACAATGGTGAAGATCAAAAAGGAAATCCCAGTGCTGAAGTGGACGACTGCTTGTGCGACTATGACCGCAAAGTGCTGGAGAGTATCGGAGACGTAATTGATGAGTTGGAACGCGAGAAGAACAGATTGTCGAGCTTAGAGCAGCAGCTCCAAGAGGCTGAAAAACTTGTCAACGACCTACGATGGAAAAACAATGCATTGGTCAACGAAGCTGAAGAATGTAAAAAGCAACACAAGCAACAACTTCAGGAACTGCAAAATCATTTGGCGGATGCACAAAATTCGACATACGACAAAGCCATTCAAACCGATGAAGATTTGGACAACCGACAGATCAATGAGAGTAGGGGAAAGCGAAAACGACACTTGGCTTCATCTGATAGTGACGACGACCTAATCTTGAAGAACCGTACTAAGAACAAATTCGGCTACGGCATCGCCAGTATCATCGACCAAGCAAAAATTGCGCCTTCCAAAGTACGCAAAATTCTGCTGAAGCGCAAGCCGCTTACTGTAAACGAGCTCCACAGCATCATCATCGGATATTACCAAGCCAAAATGTTTCAAGACGTGCAGGACGATTCCTCTGGGAAGCTACGCAATAATCTGGCCCAGTTCATCATGGAGATGTACGTTCTGCACTACGGGCTCAAGGACCTCGCAATTAGCCAGCTTGTTTTCTTGGACGCCGCCATTCGTAAAAATGCTCGGGTAAGCTCTGGGGTTTCTTATTGTGTTGGACGTCAAATCTACACTTGCTAGATCATTTCCAATTCATGTGTCCAGGAAAGCGCTCGTGTAAGAACCTTTGGACTACTCACCGGATCACTGGACCCTGAATCACATGCCTGCTCGGTTCAAGGTGTCGATTTTTTTTTGCTTGTGGTTGTGATTATTTTCAACGGTACGTATCCTAGTTGGCCAGAGCTAGACCACTCGATTTTGACGCAGCTCTGCTTCAGCTGGCGTGTACAAAAAGGGTAGGAAACAAGCTGTTACCATTGCACAAAACCTTAAGTCTTTCTTTGGAGATGGCATCTTCGTCAGTCCAAAATCCGTGACAGTCAAACACGAGCTCGTGTGCCAGGCGATAGACTTGGCGTTTTCATTTACACGGAACGAACCGGGTGGACCCTTGAGTCAGCTTAAAGATGAAATTCGTCAGAGATGCATGTCTAGCGGTGGAGGTTTGGATATCGACATGGTGCTGGAGAAGATCATGAATTATTGGTTCGTGCTATACGAGCAACAGATTCAAGATATTCACAACATGTTCACAACTATTGATACAAACGGGGACGGCACGTTAGATTTCCAGGAGTTTTGCGAGTTGGTGGTGGTTCTCGAGCCGACAATGGATCGACGAGACGCGCTGACATTGTACAACCGTGCAGCTGGAGAAGACAACGTCATTGACAAGGATGAGTTTGTGCAGGTCATGCTAGCTCACCAACGCGGCGTTATTCTTGAAGAGTTTTATGGCGGGGTATCCAATAAGAAGATCCTTATCGGTATTGAGCAGCGGAAGAGTACGCTCCTACAAGGCTCATCCACGATAACAGGGCCAGAGAAGGAAGAAGAATCCTTTGACTCGCTCACTGCTGCCATGGCGTCAGTCTCGATGCCATCGGAGTCACTCGAAGATGACGACGACGACGAGGACAAAAATCTTGATGACATTTATAAATTCGAGCCTCAGCCAGTCCAAGAGAATGTATCTTTCCAAACACTGTCGAGGCTATCGACGTGGGCAGCCGAGGCGAAGATAAAGCTAAAACGACTAGCTCCAAAAGTTCTCGCACCCACCAAAGAGGAAGAAGACATTGTAGGAAAAGACCTAGCTCCAGATTACTTCGAAGGTGACGCGGATCTATTGCTGCGGGAAGCGTTGCAGAAAGCCCAACTCACCTTGACAGAATAGAACTGTTTGAATCAACTCCTTAACCACGGATGGTGTTGATGGTTAGATATTAATCGGGTCGTTTGCGGGTCGGGTAGGGCTCCTGGTC
>NBNE01001236.1:0-13747 GCA_002215365.1 Phytophthora megakarya | reverse complement strand
GACGGAATGACAGACGGACAGGGTACGATCTTACTGAGAGGGAGATCACAAGTTAATTGGTCCCTGCAGTGAAAGTGGATGGAGTTCAACAAAGTATCGTCGATGAGAAGGCAATGCTGCTCTGCTGCTTCATTGCATACAAGTGTGAGAACCGGATCCACAAAGTTTGCTTTTCGGTATAGTTGGAGGTCAGGAGAAAATGCGTCTAAAACTGATCTAAACCGATCTAAAAGTTCTAAAATAAATTACGAATTAGAGAATGATCTGGCGAGTTTGATCTAAAACTGCTATAATTTGCGTAATTTATCTGTACAAATTTCAAGTCATTTACTTGAGGCTCCCAAAACCACTGATAAGTGCTAGTACGTCCAGCAGCAGCATTTATCATCTCGAGATGGAGTACCAATTCTACGTCAGTGCGAAGTCGTCGAGACCGGCACTACCTACTTCATTTGCTCCCGCTATCGGTCGGGCTGCAGAGCTCGGCTGATCGTCTGGGACAGCGTTGTCAAGGCCCACAACAGCCACAGCTGTGACGAGGAAGAGGAAGCTGCCACCATCACCGACGTGCGCAGCAGGATGCACTCTGAACTGCAATACACATTCTCAGTCATTAACCAATGAGCTCCTATTGGTCATCTTTTCAGCCAATCCTGATACACCTACCCACCCTCCAGCAAGCGGCACCATCTGGACAGCCCATTCCCGAAAAAGACAAGAACGTCAAAGGTCTGCCATCTGGTACACTAGGATTCGTCTGACCCTTCGTTCCTTCACTCACGCCTGGTAGCACTTGGGCTTGGATGGACCTTGTTGACGGTGATATTGATGCCCCCGAACAGTTCTGCCGTTCCTTCCGCACAGGATGCACCACCAGAGGCAGAGTTGCGTCCACAATCGCCAAGCTTGATGACTGTCACGTCTGAAGTCCCACAACGTACTCATCCGCGTCGGAATTGCCCTTGTCGGTTTCCGCTTCAGCTTTGACATCGTTCTGGAGATCCGTTGATGCTTCCGGTAGTCTAGATAAACAGATGAGGTAGCTGACCCTCTGTGCGATGAAGAGCTAGTCGTCGCTGATGTTGCTGCCCGTTTAAAATTTACTGCTCGTGTCAACTGTCGGTGTTACCGGCTGCTCTCTGCTCCGTTCGTCACCGGTTACTCCATGGTTGCCATATTCTACAGTGGGTTCTATGCCAATATAGCCACGTCGACTGCTGTTGATGATGCTCCATACACGTTTGTAGGTGACCTCACGCGTGCTGCGCTGTTGGATACACAAAATACAAGTCAGTGTTTGAGTCCTTATCATGAATTACCGCTTTCGTCGCATTTTCCGCGTTGAATTATTTATGGTCGCGGCTAGATCCGCGACTTGTGATGAATTCTCTCGTAGGTTTCAGGTTGGCTTCTCGTCGCCCACCCACCGTTTAAGATATTGGGTCCTTCCTGGTTTTGAGCGACCTACACACTCAAATGGTTGACCAACACCGTTGTGTATGGCAAAGCTGTCGTTGAGCTACGAGAACGCCGGTGGATGGCTGCCAAGGTTTAGTGATAGCAATTATGAGAATGTGTCCGGCGTGGTTCTCGATACCGATGGAGTGTTGTGTATGCGAGCTTTGAAACCTTTCCGCTGGATAGCAGTTAGATTCTTTGAAGTCGGCCGTCCGTCGCCACTTTCGGATTGTGTCCAGTTGATCGGCTGAAACCTGTCGTCCATTCAATGCGAAGTGGCGTCTATCGGCTTCAAACAAATAAACTCGACCGTCGTCAGATGTGATCGATTTGTCGTTCATTGAAAACAATGAAAGTTCCATGATACCACACAAGCAAATGCTTCGACAAGACGTTGTTATTCCGGCGACTTATTCCACTGCTGTTGATGAACCGCAAAGTTTGGGTCAATCTGTCTCGAAGTATCGCTGTATTTTCCCACTCCCCACATCGGTAGGTTGGTATTCTCGCTGCTGTGTACGAGCGCTTCGTGTGTTTATCGTGCTCGACACCTCAATGTAAAGTAATATTATTTCTGGACTAGATCTGGATCATCGAGAACTTCCGCAATTTCATTCGTGTAACTTAGTCCGTTCCAAATTCTGGTAAAGGACATCCATCGTCCACCATTATCACACGACGCCTTATTTATCCCTGGTACAGCTGCTCTTACCAGCCTCTCATACAGTTCCAGCACATCATGAAGACGTCTCAGCATCATAATCACAACCGAACCCTTGCTGATCAGCGCGTCATCTTGTTGCCCGTGGACAACCATTGGGATCTCCATCTTCACTGGATCTCAAACAGCTTGGACCGTGAACCTCACATCCGTTTCCAGCGCGGCACCTCGACAGGAATCGGGTCTTTCCCCGATAGGTCTTTCGCCCCGACAGATCTCCGAAGATCAGAGGCAATAACCGGTCCGCCTTCCTCGATCGGTCCACAGGTTTCACCTGTTTGTTTCCAGTGCAGAATCGTCTCTTCAGTTCGTTCGATTCGTCGATCATTTCAGTTGACTTTGCGGTTACATATCTATTCCCCAAGGATGTAATCCGATGCTCGTGGAATCGAGTAGATGTCAGCTGCACACTTACACGCCTTGTCTAAGCTCGACACTTGTCATTGTCATTCCGTCAGCACAACTTGAATTTTTGCCTCTCCGATTTAGTTGTCTTTGAGATTGACACTTATATTCTTGTCACTGCGCTTCACCGGTTGAGGACCATGCGTATTGACCAAACCTCATAACATTTGAACGTTGATGACTCTACAATCCAGCAGCATACTTCGTGTAGTGAGACAGTTGATGCTCACGCTGATCTCGCCAGATACGGAGAAATGAATGCAAACTGTAGACCAATAGCATTTTGAACAGAATGTTAAGATTAATATTCTTCAACTTAACGGATATGGCTGTGCTTTCGGTCACGCCAGGACTCCCGTTCACTGACGTGGTTTGTCGTTTTCTTGCTCGATTTGTTCCTTCTTCCAAGCGAAGCAGTTGGCTTTCACATGACCAGGCTTCTTGCAGAAGTAATAAGTACGATCTTCGTACGTTTGTCTTCCGACTTGGTCTTGAATCTATTGATCTCGTGGAAGGCTTCCCCTTGAACGACTTGTTTTCATTACGTCCTAGATCATCAGATGGATCCTTGTTTTAGTTTCAAATTTGGCGGACATGTGATACATCAGCGAAGTGAATCACCTCATATTTGACGGCGAAATCCACGGCATCACTCAGTGTTTTGGGATATCTCCACCTTCACGTAGCTGCGTGTGCGCGGCTTGAGTCCATTCGTGTAACACAGGACCTGATCCAACACGCTCATTCCTTCGACGCGGAAGATGAGAGCTGTGTACTTGCCGTTGTAGGACTCAATATCTTCTGCTTGCTTCAAACGTTGCAGCATCTCGCGCAGAACCGCTTGATAATTCGACGCCTCGAAGTGTTGGAGCACGTGCCACGGAAAATCCCCCACGTGTGCTCTTCCCTTCTCATTGTTGAAGACCAGTGCAAAAACCACCCGAAGCAAGCTTCTCCATGACCGATCCGGCGATTCCCCAGTAGACGCGTGCTTGAGTCTTCAATGGGGATGCCATTGATACAGCAGGTGTTCTCAATCTGGAACAACCATTCGCGTACGTTTTCACCCCTCATGGTGAACTTGGGAAGGTTGTTCGGCACTCGTGCCCGAGCAGCCATTGCTTGATTAAGCCACTCGATCTCGGCATGCACTTCGGCGTTTGTTGGCATGGGCTTCTCGCAGATTACGAGGAAGAGGGTGCTTTGGGAAAGGCGGTCAAAAGAAAAGTGACCTCTCAAGCAGTTCTGGTGGATGGAAGCTTCTCGAAGCTTCCACAACCACCGTACATCTGCTTAATACATATTTTACTATACTATACACATTCTAAGTCACTAATCACCGCGTTCCTATTGATCATCTTTTCAGTCAATCCTGATACATTGAGTATGCATACTGGGATGTGGAATAATGATTATTCGCTCAATAAACGAATTTTAAGACTGTGATTGGAATCATAAAGTTAATATTGTCCGAACGAGCTGTTGTGCGTACTATAAGCAATGGTGGTCATGTAACATTAGTGGTCGCCAACTCTGACAGCTGCCCAGTATTTTATTTTTGGTAGGATTTTTGTTTCTTCCAATCATTGAGCAGCAGAATTGTCAACCCCATTACGCACTTCCAGCAGCTCATTTTTTGTCGTGTGTCTCTCCTGCATTTTGAGTTTTGGCGCGCTTCGAACCAGGCACGAATAAGCAAACGCAAGCGGCTCGCTCGTAGGCTGAAGAAAGAGGTCAAGGCTTGTCGTGAGAAAGCTCTCAAGCGCTTGTTGTTGACGTCAGCGATGCTTTGGAAGATGAAATCGACGAGCAAGTCGAGCTACACTAGGAGCAAGTGTTATCATCTCGTTATGCTTTTCGACTCAACAAGTACCGGAAACCTCTCACCATCACAAAACACTGACAATAAGTCATCAAAGCAGACTTGGTGCATTTGGTTACTTGGTGCATTTGGTTGTCACACTTCGGGTTGGAGCACGCAAGAATAGAATCTTCGCCGGGGCCATCCTTCCGTATCTTCTTGCAGGTCTTCCACTTGCAGACTAGCACCATAGCAATACCAACGCCCCCTGCGTAGAAAGCTGAGCACAAAACGCACAATGAGCACTCCTTTCTCTAATACTTTGACCAACAGGGTCCAAGAAACGCACCGCTCCCCTTAGCAGCATCAATAAGACAGGTTGTCACACAGTCTAGCCTTGTCCCCGACGTACAGCAAGCGCAAGCTCGCGCCGCATCCAGTAGTTCTCCTTGTCTGTCGCTGGGACCAGAAGACTGTTGAATAAAATTGTGGCTCCTGCAACAATTTTGTTGCAGGTCGACAAAAAAATTCCATCCAATCAAAGACGCTTATGTTTTTTTCCACAAGAAAAAAGTGACTTGCTGCCAGAGTTGGCGACCGCTATTCACGGATAATGAAATATTTTTATAAAGCTCGTTTTTACAAACTCAATTCATTCGCCTAAAGTATGTAAGTATACTTAATTAAGTGTTAGAGTCGTTTTACGGTACATCTGGTTATACTTGTTTCTTAATTTTCACAACGTTGCATGACGGCCGTGATTTACGGTAAGCAGAGGGTATTGGTGCGATTTTATCGATTTTTGTAGATGAACAACGCAGGCACTGTTTCGGACGAGGTCCTGTATGTACCAAACGCTGAGTGCAAGTTATTTGTACCCTACGGCACAAACACAACGATTCCGAAATCACAGAAAGACGGTGTAGAACCCTTTTTGGAATGCGGAAGGATAGTATTTTAGATCTGGCACCACATGTAAGAATAACTTGTGGTGCTTCACCTCTAAGAGCGTTAATGTGTTGTCCAACAGCAACAAGCCTGCAACAAAAAAGGCAAGTGATCGTTAACTTTGCTTCAACGGATACTGTCGCTGATTTTAGATTGAGCATGAAACCATGGATGTAGCATTTTCCCGATTATATTCGTGTATAGCCAATCGTCACTTCGTGACTTGTTGATACTTCAGAAGTGCATTTGAGAGGTGTATCATTTATCCAAGCAGAAGTACAATGGGTTATAAAGAAACAAGACAGAAACACAAAACACAATTATGTTCTGTTTGTCGATCTCATGCTTCCTGATCCCAACAATGACACACGATTTAAGGACGTACCGGTGGTCATGACAGGCTACTCACGACGATTAAGTGCGTATTTCCTGAAATCAAATGAACACATGAGGTCAACGTACATTCCGTGGACTGAGCGCCAAGTCAATCTGGCCGAGGAATTAAAAGGGCAGTAGGATCCATAAAGTCACTTGGTAAATCAGGTCGTCACAGATGAAGGAGGAAAATTTATGAACAATGAAATGGAGAACTGTAATGTATTGAAGAAGCTTGTTTGCGCCAAGGTGGGTCCGAAACGATTTCAGTTAAATATCTCTAAACGCGCATATCAATCCATAACAGGATTGATTAAATTATATTCCAAGGAGGCGTTGGATACACTATACGAGCTTTTCAACAGAGTGCAATCTGATCTACACCATATTCCCACATTTAGCGCTTTAGTATACATGCATGTGGCGGTTGCACCAGGGAGGTCAAATTTGACGAAGAATATAGAAATAAATTTGTAGGGCAGTACATATTCCGCCTATCGGCAGAATATGTGGACTACACGGTAGTCATAAAAGCATTGGGCAAGAGCGGCCGGACTGACACCGAATAAGCAGGCATTCCGAGCTGGCAATAGGAAATGAACGACCCTTGTGCTTGTCGCAAATAATATCAATTGTAAAGATATAATGTACAAGGAATTATTTTCGAATTTAGTATTATATATTACTTGAATTCCATTGAATAATTAATTGTACGATATGATCGGCTGCTGGCTCCCTACCGATCGACGTAAACAATGAATACTTCTTACTGGGCATATGTTTTGATTTGAGCATGTATGGTTGGAGAAAGAACGAATAATAGAAGTAAACGAGCTACACTTCTTCCGCTTCTCCACATTCTGAAACTAGTTGGGCCTTCAAACACTTAGATACACAGGGTCATCAGTACGTTTCAGCTTTACTGTACAAAAGACGCGTACTGGTGTGTGGTCGGACACCCTGCTCTCGGGCAACACGTACAGTAAATGTGAGCTTCAAAGATAGTATACGTGATAGGAAATTGACATTGAAAATTCGTTTGTTTAGGCCACTCTGATAGGGCAAGATCTACCAACCAAAAGATATTGTATTTACAACCAATCAGCGATGCAGGTGCGAACAACCGTGTGTTCGTAAAACGTATGTCTCCACCGTTACCATCGCGTTGTTATCAGCCACCATAGCTACATCGAAAATGCTATAGAGCAGCGTCTTGCTGGTCGCTTGTTGATCTTGGATACCACCACATTCGTGGTATCAATGGATAGTTACGCGTACTAACAGCGTCTGTGTCACTCTCGTTGCCAGCCTGCAACTCTTCTTCTTCCTGTTTCACGCGGAAGCGAACGTCGTTGTCATCACCCTCCACTAGAATCTGCGTCGACACCTTTTTGAGTATCTGACTTCTGGGGCTTGCTGTTTTTATGAGTCCTCGTCCTACCACGACGCGTCCGACCGGGACAGATTGAACAGGTTGATTTACGTCGGATGGTTACGCAGCGAGGGGACCTCAAACTACGCGATGCTCCCGTTACGGTCGTAAACGTCGTCCACGCTAACGTACTTCAACTTCTCCAGCCGGGCCACAAAGTAAATTGTCACGTGTTCGATCTCATTCCTGCCGAAGAAAGTTTCAGAAGGACTCCGTGAAAGAAGGAGCACTTGAAATTATGATTGTGAGTTTTAATCACCTGTGCAAAGATAACAGTTCTTATATCAAAATAGGCAGCTGCATAGCCTCATTGATTGAATTTGAAGGGCTTGAACTAGCTCTGATTTTCAAGGATTCGTTGCGTGTTTCCAGACCTTTTTCTGAAGAGTAATTAACAAACGTCTAATGCGACAGAAGCAATTGTTTTCATGAAAATGAGATACCCGAACGTTGGTATTCGCGATCGGAGTTTGCATAACAGAAAACGTGCACTGTGGTAACCAACTATGTGTGTGTTGAATGTGGGCAATTAATTTGCAAGAAAATACGCTGCAATTCATAAAACCCAACCCACTACAAACGCACGGAGCGAGACAAAATTGAGGAAGGCATGGATTACCATGGCGATGTACATGATGCTATTGCCGACGGTGGATAAAGTAGATATCAGAATTGTAGGAAACACAAACCAATATAGCGACAGGTTAAAAGCAGAATGCAGTGTTAAATTTAACCACAGAAATCCGCATTCATTTGATTAAATAAAATACATTGTACAATGGTATCGTGCATGCCACCGTCATATTTCCGTGAGAAGTATGTACTGTATATCTAATTCCCGCAAAGCTAACAGCGGCCGACCGTTTAGTGGTTCCGCCAAGGGTATCGCCAATGATTCAGCTTTTTGTGGTGGTTATGATCTCTCGTTGGATCATACACATTCTGGTGAGCTAGCGTCCGAAAACTTTGAATAGCGTTTTTGGTACCATGTCGCCGGTGTAAAATACGTGATATTGAAACTGGGCTCAATGTAAGATACCCCAATTTCGGTTAAATTATATCTGTACAACGCCGCATGCCGCTGAGAATGAGATGTGGTGAATTCGCGCAATTTTGGTGTGTTAAAATGTCGCTTCATTCCCGCAGTTATCACAGATTTTTCTGACCCTCACAATTCAAATATTGGTCTCTCGCGTGGTGATATTGTTATATGCTTGTGATAATCGAAATTACTTGCATACCCATACTGTCCAGTCAGAGTGACACTTGCTGTAGGTGACATGTTTTGTTACCTATTGGGATAACCGTTCTACCGTTGTATGATCTGGGTCACCCCAAATTTGTCATCCGCATTGGATCAACGTGACTAACGCGACCACACCAAACCTCGAGTCCAATCATACTAGATAGAGAGATCAGAGGGCTGAGTAGCTCCCACACCATTAAAGATCGTGTCAATTTTGAAATCCATCTCGTCACTGACTCCCCACACGTCACGTAGAATCGACTCGTTCGCTGTTCTCCACTTGTAACCTGCCGTCCACTCGTCACATCCATTTTCTAAGATACGTATTCTCCACTCGTCACGTGCGTTCTACATACCACTCAACCCAAGAACTTCACGGATTGTTAACTGCTCTTGGTCGAACTTAGTTTTTTAGCTCCGTGCACATCTCCATAAATACCTTATCACACGACGAGTAGGCCACCGTTTGCGTTTATGCCTTCCGTTTCCCTTGACATTTGTCCAAAGCCGAGTTTATTTGTTTTATCACAACCGCCGCTGTGCCTTCATAACGTTCATCTAAGGCCTGTGAAGTGACGGTAGCGCCGTCCACGAGGGGAGGCGCAATCATATCTGGTGTTGATACTGATTAGCGCCGTTACCGATAGGTAGGAACACAAGAGGTCACCACCCGAAGCTGCACGGCATTAACGCTCGGTAGGCCTTTCAGTTGTACTTGTACAGGAAGTATGTACTTGCGTTTCTTTCCGGTTGCCTCGCTTCGGCAAGGGCAACCAAAAAAGCTACAAATACCTACACAGGTTACTTCCCGCTTCTGAACGGACGAGCTACAAATGGGCGTTACGTCTGCATCGAACCGGCAAAAAAGAGGAATACTACGCTTTGCGAATCACACGTGCAAACACGCTGAGACGAGGGGCGGACCCAGCCTTTTTATGGGGGAGCAGCCCATTTTGCTCATGGCTAACTAAAGCATTTTAAGATGTATATTTGATGTAACAACGCAGTGCGAAAATCTATTGTGCAATTCGTCTTGATTTTATTGTGTTGAAGGCATCGATGACTTCATCTTTGTCTGTTCGATTTGTAAGATCACGTTCAATTGAAAAAGCAATAGATCCGACATCCATGAGTTTGCTATAGTAGTTCGAAGCCGTGTCTTGATCCCCTTCAAAGTAGGAAAGAATCTCTCAGTTGTGGTAGTTGTGACGGGAAAAATGCCACTCAAACGAATGAAACGAAATAATTTTGGGAACAACCCAGTGGTATCACTCTCCACAAGTGTTACAAATAACTCATGTGTATTCTTAAAATTTTGAAATCATCTGTCAATTTTAGATAACTCGAATAAATAAATATGGATGATCTGCAAGCAGATGGTCCATATTTGTTTCAAAATCTTCTTGGTAGAATGCGGTAGCTAACAAAACAATCTTTTCGACATCCCACATCTAGGAATTAAGTTCTGGATTTAATGAACCACTAAGTTCCATCAATTTTAATGCACTTTCACTAAATCGTGATTCCAATTCAGAAATGATATCACTTAAAAGCGACATGACGACATCATCTCGATAATGGTGTTTTTGAGTTGGATCAGCGGCCTCCAGCGACGTATCAGCACCTGGAACCCCGGTCCTTCCGCGATATCTACATCTACTGCGATGTCTCGACCATGGATTATTATTATTTGGCACTATGGGGAGGTCGTCCATTCGTATTTGTTCGCAAAAATGCACAGAAAATCCTATATTGAGTTGAAATTAGCGGGATTTGGCTATTTTTCATATCTGGACGAACTCACAAGTAATTTGTTTTATGTTGTTTTATGCGATTTACAGCAGAAACAATATCGATGTTTTCTTTATGTGAAATTGTGATAATTAGTTGGTTTTCGAAAGAATTACCATGATAACCTCAACGTGAACAACAAAATTAAATGCCCACACTTTGTCTAAAATTCCTGATGCATCTTCTCGTTTCAAAGGGTGTTTTTGCACCGTATGTAACCCGATCTAAACAGTGCTGATGAGGCTCCACAACATTTTAACTGTTTGCAACGCTCGGACTCGGCAATTCCAATGTGTTTTACCGAGTCTCTCGGTGACTAGTGGCTGATTTAACCCTCTACCAGTTGCTATTTCATGTAATTCCAACAATGTAGCGAGTTCATCTGTAGCTTCATCAAGAAGTTGGTCCTTCGTTTAGACGATGCACTTAGTACTGTGTGTATATTTTAAATAGTGTCAAAGCAATCTGCAACTGAAATAGTGTTCAGTGCGACTCCAACAATTACGAGATTAAGTCTGTGAACAAAACAATGAACGTAAATATCATGCGGAAAGTGAGATAGTATTATGCGTTGAAATCCATGGTAATCACTCGCCATATTTGAAGCTCCATCATACGCTTAACCTCGGCACTTACTAAGTTGTAATCCCCATAACTCCAATTGAGAGATTAAATATTCATACAAAGTTCAAGATGTGGTATCACGAACGTGCACAGTTCCTAGAAATATTTTCTTAATTGTACCTGTTATTGAACAAACAAAATGAATTACGATTGCCATATGCTCATTTCTACCCATGCAGCTTGACTAATCCACTAGAAAAAAATCAATTCCCTAACTCCAAAGATATTTTAGCTCTTGGAATAGAGTCTGCCGGGCACTTAATCAAGTCATATTGTATACGAGGAGACGTATACCGTGTATTGTTACCTCCTGAAGACAGACTTCGATCAAATTCTGGCACCTGATGTGATAAGAATTGCACATATTCTAAAACATCCCCTTTGTTTATAGAGGAATCCTGCAGCAAACAATCAATAAAAGTAAGTTTTAGAATATTTTTGTTGTAAATGTATACCTTGTCGTCGTGCCCTCGAATAGCAATCTCTTGCTTTGTCAAGAGAAGACAAATGTCGAGGATGAAGTTGAGTTGCATTCTGTTTTTTAATCTGTCACTATTGCGTTGGTGCTGAAGAGTGATTGACATGTCAAGTCCCGTTGTTTACCGATTTTCATATCCCAGAGCTGGAGAACGATATTTTGAGCCATTTTGTCGTATATGTTTCGTGTAGCATCTTTTGTTGTGGCATTTCCCAGTTTCGGTAGTCAACTGAAGTTTGAGGGAATACAGAAATCTCCTTTTCAATCGTCATGACGTCTCAACAAAGATAACAGCAAATACAAAATGCTGAGTCGTTCGTTGTCGAATATTCGCGGAAGGATTTCATACTACCACCAATAAGGAGCAGGAAATGTGTTTTCACAAGGTTGGCATGGACCCATGCTTACGTTACTCTGGATAACATCCTATAAGAGAGCTGGATCATCGACTAATGGTTGTATATAAAATAAATTAGGTGGTCGGAGGGCAGGATCACGCTTCACAAAATCAGAGGCCCTCCAATCTGCTGTATTATCGGGGAACACCGTTCTCGGAACACCAAGTCAATGCCGCCGCTTCTGTTTAATCCGCAGTGAGGTTGGTACTAATGTCGGTACGTCACACTCGTCACCAACGGCTGTATCGGACCCAACACGACGTTTCTTCGCGAAGCAGTTAGTGATAGATGGCTGCGCGCATTTAGCTGCCATTGTAGACAACGGACTGGAATGAATAGTCACTACGACTAACAAATTTGAAAATTACCGATCAAAAATGGGGGGCGCCTACCCCCATTTTTGGTCGTTACACAACGTACTATCTCGCGACGATATACACAGTGATACCGAAAGTACTAGCGCGTTATGGTTGGCAATGATCTCTCATTAAACCCTGATGCACCCAGTGAATGCCGGACGGCTGGTTGTGTGCGATAATTTCTACACCCGACATACGTTAGCCAAGGCAGTGCTAGCCATGACGGATGATGAAGTTAGATTGCTGGCCATCGTAGGTCAAGATTGAATCGATTGTTTAAACAAAGGTGCGGTTGTCAATTCTATTGCTCGGGTGAGCAAAAACCCAAGGGGAAGCTGGGAGCTAATCGCCGCAGTAGATAGTACTGCCTTCTCCAAGAATGCAAAAAAAGCTCATGATTGCGACAATCCAAACTCCCTGCACACCTCCGCACGGCATACTAACTACCGTGTAAGCTTTCCCCTCGAGCCGGGTACGTCATTTTTCACGAGAAACAACCAGTTGTTTTTAATTCCAATGATTTGACAAGTACTCCGTCCGCTCGCGTTCTTGGCGGGGGATATAGTGAGGCAAAATCATGTTATAATGGCCTGTATCCCATCCGCGGTGGACTGAAAATCGTGGACTACACCGGCAACAATTTATGGCTCCCACGAATGTGGCTGCTTATAACATTGTGATGAACGGGTTGACCGCATGGCACAACTTCAATCTACAAACCCAACTAGACGGAAAGAAAAGTGACTCTCGATGAGATTACTGACATGGGTATTGGACCTATCCCTTATAAACGCATCTGAACTCATACAAAAAATTCGGAGAGAATAAAGAGCACTGAGAACGCTCTGAGAATTTAAACGATGAATTTTATATCTCTTACCTCATGTCCAAGGGCCGTACTAGAACAAAAACGAAACTTAACTCCTTATTCACAGTAGTCAGATCCTCCGACAAGATGAGTGCCACATGTCGGAGGATCTGACATGATCTTTTAAGAGGATTAGCAGCGATCGTCGAGGCATTGCCAATCCTCTTAAATAATATGGGTAAGATCTTCCGATAAGTTTGGGGGAGGTAGTTTACGTATAGAAGATCCATAATTATCTTGATTTATAAAATGTGTAGACTACATTTTAATCCAGCACATCGATTGCATCATCGAGATTCTATTAGATGCTCCAGATAGTCGACGCAGTCGACAGAGGTGGCATGGACAATGCTCCGATCGACATGTGGTTGCTGGAGGAGATCGCTGTTGCAACGGTGGTCGTGAAGGCAGTGACAAAAGCTACGGCGGTGTTGTGGTAACGGACGCGGACGAGAGCGAGCGACGCGAGGTTCTAGATACGTCGACGTAGTCGACAGATGCCGGCATGGACAATTCTCCGATCGGCCTGGAGTTGGTAAAGAAGATCACAGGTGCAACATCGGCGTCGAAGACCGCGGTAGAAGCTGCAGCGTTGTAATGGCGAAGGACGCGGAGGAGGTGAGCGACGCGAGCTTCTAGAGACTACGACAGAGGCGGCATGGACAATGCTCCGATCGACATGTGGTTGCTGGAGGAGATCGCTGTTGCAACGGTGGTCGTGAAGGCAGTGACAAACGCTACGGCGGCGTTGTGGCAACGGACGCGGACAAGAGCGTCGGGAGAGTGCTCACGCACAGTTTGGACGTCGTTCTCTCGGGAGGCCATCTTTTCTTTTACTGGAAA
>NBNE01001235.1:0-13752 GCA_002215365.1 Phytophthora megakarya | reverse complement strand
ACGCTCCAGAATCAACAAAGGCGGAGACAGCGGTACCAGCTAGCGTTACTGACTGCTCCAAGTAACCGTATAGAGAAGTTTTCTGCGTGTTCATCACGGCGCCATCCCGTTCATACGCGAAGACGCTTTGAGTCGCAGGGGCTAGCTGCTGCACTGCCGTACGGTCATCGGCCACAGAGCTTTTCTCGACTGGTCGCCAGCCCCTCGAGACATCTAGTTTTTTTGTTGCACCAGCGCCCTTCGTTGGGCAGTCCGGTGACTTATGTCCTTTCACTCCACACGTGAAACACGTGGATTCCGGGGGACTCTGCGAGGCTGCTGGGTTGCGAGTGGACTGTGGAGAGCCTTTAGCATTGCAAGTACCACCTGTACCGCGGCGACGACCTTGTGGTGGGCGCCCATCTTGACGGGTTTGCCCGGCTGTGCCTGGTGGTCCGTTCGATTGGCGAGACTTTGGGGGTTTGCGGGCATCCTCGAAGCGGTGTGCGTGCTCGATAGTGTCCTGAAGGGTAGCCGGAATATTCTGGCAAATGTAGGAACTTGTTTCAGCACGTAGGTTTTGCTGGTAGAACCAGCGTTTCACCACTTCCGGCATGTCCACTGACTGCGAGAGTAGCAGCATGAATTTGGAGGTGTACTCTTGCTGTGTGCTCGTAGCCTGTAGATCGTGCATCTTGGTGAGTAACTTATACTCAAAGTCACTATCACGAAACCTGTATCTAATCTGTTCCTTGAACAGCGTCCATGTTCGTGGCGTTTCACCAATCGACACCTTGAATTCTCGGTACCAGGACATTACGTCTGGTCCAAGGAAAGGAACCACAAGGTTTACGAACCGCGAATCATTGCTGTCCCGTTCCACAGTATAGACAACAAAGTGTTCCTCGATTTGAAAGATCCACAGCTCCAAGTCTTCGTCTGGTTTTCCCATGAACTTAGGGGGTTTGGCGCGCTGTTTTTGCTGGTTGGTGCACGACTGTTGAGCGAACATCTTGCTCTGAAACGAAGCCTGCTGCACCATAAACGCTTGCATCTGCTGCTGTTGACTTTGGACAGCCTCTTGCATACGTTGTTGGGCGGTCATCATTGTCGGCTGCTGCATCGACATCATTTGCATGAGCTGCGCCATCATCTGCTCCGTCGATGTAGCAGTTGGCTGTGCCGGGCTAGGCACTGACTGTGCCTCTGACTGCTGGCCATCAGAGCCTGCTTGGGTAGTTTCGGCCTGGCTGAGCATGCTGGTTGTGTCGGGATCTGTGTCTGCAGACTGATGATCGCTTGATCGAGGTGACTGGCGAGGACGAAGGTTAGGGGACCCGTCTTCTTGGTAGCGACTAGTCGTTTTGGTCATTCCGGTAGTAGTAAGTCGAGTAGAAGTCGTTCGGCGATTCACTCTTATTTCGAAATTGTCACGTGCTCACTCAGAGCGACTTGAGGTTGAGTCTGCACTTGTGATATAGCTGGAAAAATGAAGACTGAGATTATTAAGAGTGGCTTTTCGATCTACTGTAGTGCTAGACTATGGAGCTCCAGGAGGCTGGTGCTTCTTGCAGATCTCCGTCCAACGGGTAGCTCTCTTATCAACGGACCTGTCTAGCGAACAGATCTCCAGTAGAACGTTGGTTGAAAGAGCAGGTGTCCGCTAACAAGCGGATCTAGCTTGTAGATTCTCTGTTAGGCGTTGAATCCGGCGTCTTGACGGGTTCGTGTTGAAGCACGGGGTTGTACCCGTGACAGAAAGCCACTTTAGTCTCATTATTATTTGAACAGCACGTAGGTATTTTATGTTATTGTACTTTTTGATACTATGCGGCGATAGCATTCCAAGAACGCAGTGTTGTACACGTTCTTCTCACCCAGATACCTTTTGTAAAAGCATTTTAACTGAATCATATTCGGATCATCACATAAATGGTCAACCCTCGAGAATTATGGAGCATGCACCCTCAAAAGTACCCTCAGAAGTGAACGACTTCGGAAACATTTCATATTTTCCACTATTTACGTAATCAGAATGAACAAAACACACATTTCCTTTTTCCAATTATTCGGGGTAAAGGAAAGTTTATAAGACCATATTATGATTGATCACTACCCCCAAATGGAAAACTATTCCGCTCTACTCCATCCATTGAGCCTGCCTTGACTGCTCAGTTCTCAGTTCCTTTCATCGATAAGCAAACTCCCATATCACCCAACTCTAACCGATGAATTGGTTCCTCTTCGTCGCTAGAGCTCTCGACTGTGGTCCTCAGTAAATCGATCCCACACAATCAAATAAACCGTTCGCCGAGCTCGAACCCGTGACCGAGCTCGACAAAGTCATGTCCTAGTACAAACCACAGCTTATAGTGTTTGAAGGTTGCCAACCGTATGGAGCGGTCCAGGAGGACGGATCCGTTAGCCAAGGCGTACCATGATCCTTTCAATTTTCAAAAAGTACAAAGGACTGCGGGTTCGAAACTGGGTTTCCAGATCTATGCGCGCTCCACACAGTTCAGGAATATTTGGGCCATCATGTATACTTGGTACTTTCCAAGAGGACGTGGACCTCTCTCTATTGCAGAGTTGAGACCATTTGGACTTCGTCATAACTTCGAATATGTATTCGTCTGGCTCGACAAGTTCTCTCTGAACAACTTCAAACCTCTCAGAGTCTCGACTTTTGTTGAAGGGATGCGTCACAGAAATCACGTACCTCTCAAGGCGAAATACCTTAGCGGATCGAGTCTCGACTTAACAACCTCATTCTCGCATCAACGCAGGTATGAGTAACCAAACAACAGGTGGACTATTGATGGGAGGCCAAAACCTCGGTCCCATCCATTATGGGCCCATAGTCCATAATGGTAAATAGCCATAGCCAAACTCCGATTCTTATTAAAAGCAACGAATAACATGCTGCTGTTGTTTTATCACGATGCAAGACGTTAGAGGAAAAACAGAAAATAATCGAACCTAGAAGTCCCACACGAACAACGCTTTTTTCACTTTTAAAAAAAAGTGTTAATTGGATGATCTGTCGCTTTGCTGCGTGGTTATCGTAGGTTTTGTATAGGCGACTACGGCGTCAATCCCTTTTTGCCGCCCCCATCCATTATGGCCGTAAACTAGGGCCATTTCAATGGCCATACAATAGGTTTTTGCGTAACCCTGCCGAAAAGAGTGTGAATACCAGGACCTCGTCACGTGGGACCAACTTCCTGCCACTGCACGAAATACTCTTGGTAACTCCGACTGGGGCACCACATATTTAACATGTTTGGTGCGAAATGGCTCTTAGAAACGGCACATTCACCAGTTTGTTGAAAATTGATTGGCCATTTTAGAACATCGGCCATTATAACCCGTTTTAAAGTCTATTTATTATTACTTCCGGGAAAGCAAATTTATCAAGTTAACCCCTTGAAACCGGAGGCTTTTGGTGCACTCATCTCCCTAAACCCTAGGGGCGTTAACTTGTATCGGGAGGTAAGGGTTACAATAGTAAATGTCATATATTTTGTTAACTTGTATAGTGGAAAGCAGCGGGTATCATCTACACCTAAATCGTTGGCCAAGTACGTAATTTGTATGGTACATGATATGCATACAGTTGGTACAAGATTGTGACGGTAACTTGTACAATGTATCACGAAACAGGTGAACGGTCGTGTAAACGACATGTACAAGCGAACAGAGTCGTGACTGGAAAGTGTAAAGCAAAGTGTAGAAATAACAGATGCAGGCAAACTCAATGACAAGACCAAGTGATATACAAAATTCATGATAGGTCCAACCACTCATCAATTGATCGTTACATCTTCAGGTGTGGGACAGTGCCGTTTGAACCGAATAGAAGCAGACGCATCACTCGGATATACACTTTGATCGTTTTCTTCAACACCACACTGCAAACTAGATGCCAGATTTCGTGCTCGAATCTAGCGCTTACCTGAGACATTCGGCAGCAGCGTGATATTACGCCACCCTTTGGGCTAGATGTCAAAGCACGATATCGGGTTGGCGTTGTATACGTGGCGAACCTTCTCGCACAGGAAGGCACGTGCAACATGCGGCTTCTTCGACGGATTCGGCAGCCTACACATGCAGCAATACATCGATGAATCACCGCATTGGGCATCGTCATTTCCCTCCAGCAAGGAGCACATATTACAGGCTCTGATGCGTTTCTTGCAGCCTTGCGAATAGTTTACCGTGCGCCAGGCATCCTTCAGCAGCGGTCGATGCGCTGCTTGTCGGGTTCTGATGTTAGTTTATGCCTTTGACGGTGTGGCCAACAATACAGGTTGTTTTTTTTTTCAGAGTTTACCAGTCCTCATTGCAAAGTTGGCACAACCCCAGATGTAATTGTTTCGTAAACTTCACGTGCTTCATCTTGGAAAGGTTGGCAACATGCTGACCGACGTTACGGACGATGTAGGCGTTGGTGACAGATAAGTAGACGGGTGCTCGGAACAAAGATTTATAGTACTTTTAGTACTCGATGCAAAGCTGCAACGAGTACCTGTAGCACGCACCATACAAGTTAAGGTTAGTAGATATGTTGTACGTACAAGATAATAGAACTTACCATTGAAGGCGAAGCTGGTCGTGTACGTCCACACACACCATATATGTCTGGTAGCCTTTTACAATTCGTGGGCAGACTATTTCTTGTTGCTCTCCCGATAGTTTATCACGCCTTATAATACGAATCAATTCCACTTGTATGGTCAGTGCTTTCGTATTTTTGGAGTTTTTTTTCTAATCACCTTTCTTCCTTATCGGCAACAATTTTGAGCTCAACCTGCGCCGATCTGTCCGAACGGTGCCAATTGAATAAAAGTCAGTTGCATCGAAAGAGAGACCGCGGAATAAAACCGATCGGTGACCACGAGCTGCGTGTCACTATTCGGTGGTGCAGTAGCACCAAGCACAGTCAGGGGACGCCGGACTACTGCTGCAGGACCGAACTTGTAGTCTGTTCACGCCGACCGTCTTGTACTCTCTGGGGTTCCGCAATCGACTTCAAACCTGTACGATTCAACATAAATAATATATTAGGTTGGACCGTACAAGATAACATAACCAAAACATTTAGTGCATCCGAAGACAGGCTCGATGCTTACCTGATGCAATACGCCGTACTTGATCAAAACAACATGAAAAGCTTGGTTTCCCATTTGTGGGTTTACCTTTTATATAAACACGAATTCTGTTGTAAGTAGACCGGGACCGAAGCATGGCTTCATCAAACCCCATGATACGTGGTGGCGTAAACCCGGAAGCGAGACGTCGCTGTAAGGCGTCAATTATAGATCGCAATTTCCACGCTCGGTCCTTGGCGGCACGATCATCATCGTTGCTGCTGAAGTGCGGGCTCCTCGATTGGTGTATGAATCGGTCAAGAGCCATAAAGAACCTAAAGCATCCACGATGAATCGCGACTTCATCTGTCGTCCCCCAGTGGTTTGTCGGTTTCTCGTTTTTGGGAGCGATCAATCTAGCGATCAATAACCCAATAGATACACAAAGTTCTCGTGGTATAATTATTAAATAGACAATTTTGAAAGTAAGGTGATGGAGAACAAGAACGGCACGTCAACATTGCCAAGTACATGTACATGTACGAGAACATGAACGGCACGTCAACACTGCCAACATTGCTTAACCGCTCGTGTCTCAATTTCGAACGCTCAAGAACTTCAATAGTGAACGTAAGGAAGCGACATCAAATCCAGGACAAGATGCCCTGAGTTTCAATGACCCCACTTTAGTCCTACATGTAGTATAAGTGACAGAAGATTGTGGACGGATTGATTAACCTGTGCATAATTTAGTCACCGACAGTAATCACATGTGTACAAAACTGTTGCAAGCTTAAGCTGATTGGTTCTCCACGTTGAAGTGAAGGGATGGGGATGGATTACTTGACCGAACAAACTGAGCTTTGAGCTCGACAATCTTCTGGTCACTTTGGAATTTACCAACAACAACTGAATTCCAACAACTTCAACACCTCATCCATCATGGCTCCTGCTGCTTCTGACACCAAATCCTCTCGCATGACCTACCGTTTCCTCGGTAACTCCGGTCTCCTGGTCTCGAAGCTGTCACTGGGCAGCTGGATAAACGTCAATGACAAGTATACGGCGGACGCCTGGTACGATATGATGAAGTTGGCGTTCGAACACGGTGTCAACTTCTTCGACAACGCTGAAGCGTATGGTGGAGGAATCGCCGAGAAAAACATGGGTGCTGCCATCAAAAGAGGTATCGCGGAAGGCATCTGGAGCCGTGAAGATTTGGTGATCACAACCAAGATTTTCTTCGGAACTAAGGGAGGATTTACTGGAGAAGGAGGACCAAATGAGCAGGGTCTCAGTCGCAAACACATCGTTGAGGGCACGAGGGCGTCGCTCAAGCGTTTGGAGCAAGAGTACGTGGATGTCATCTTTGGGCCGATTCCCGCACTCCTATTGAAGAGACCGTCCGAGCCATGAACTTCGTGATCAACCAAGGCTGGGCGTTCTACTGGGGAACCAGTCAGTGGAGCTCGGCACAGATCATCGAGGCGTGCGAAATCGCCGACCGTCTTGGTTTGATCCGTCCCATTGTGGAGCAAACTATCTACAGCATCTTGGACCGAAACAAAGTTGACTTCGAATATGTCGACCTGTACAAGAAGTACAAACTTGGTCTCACGACCTGGTCGCCTCTTGCGTACGGAGCTTTGACCGGCAAATACAGTGCTGGTACACCGGAGGGCTCTCGTATGAATTCGGACGTATGGAAGTCCTTCACTCCGGACTTTGCGGATCGTGTTGCAAAGGCTGACAAGCTGAAACCCGTGGCGGATAAGCTCGGAATCTCGATGGCAGAACTTGCTCTCGCGTGGTGTGTCAGCAACGAAAACGTGTCCACGGTCATGATTGGCGCTAAAACTCCTGCACAGCTGAAGCAGAATTTGAAGGCTATCGAGGCGGTGGAAGAGATTACACCTGATATCAAGGCTGAGATCGACGAGTTGGTGCCTTTTGTGCCTGAGCTCCGGAAGCCAGATGGATCGGAGATGATCCGCGAACAACACCTCTAAGTCGAAATGCTACGGACTCACCAAGTACAGTCTACTACTAGTAGTAGTGCGAAGAGAAGAGTCAAAGTTTTATGAATACTACGGTATGTAGTATTGAGGTGTTCAAGATTTCCAATTGATGAATGATACTCTACAAGTTGCCTTAGTGAGCTAACCCATTATGATTCTGCCATACCCCTGATAGCTCACCAAAGCCGTCAGGGGGATTCTTCGTATTCTTCATAGCGCTAAGGTGTGGCCAAAGACATTAGGTGCTGCTATCATAACTCTTATAGGTAATGGAGAGTACTGTAGACTAAGAAAATGCGAGAAGAATGCTGCTCGTGCTGGATGACTTTGCCAACAGCATGACTGGTGAATGTTTGGGTATTGTAAATGCTATTAGCCATGCTGAGAGGAGCTCGACCTTACGAATGTTGAGAAATGGTTTACACGTATTTCAAATAAATATTTGAGGAGGCGGGGAATGCCACTCGATTTGAAAAATGGTAATCAGAAGGCGAACATTACGTCTTATTGTGATGTACTAGACGTACATGTAGAACATTTACGATTGGATGTATACTACGATTGGATGTACACTACCGGTACTGTACCTAGTAATAAAACACGCAGCCCAATTTGAGCTACTGTACCATGTATGATTGGATGAGATGAACTAATCGAGTCTGTTAGTAACAAGTATGGTACACATTGGCTTAGGTATTGTAATTGCGGTCCTACATGTAGATGACGGTCGAGGAGTTGGAAGGACCAAAGCGAACCTTAGCTATAAGAAAATGACGTCGTATCGTGAATGCATTATTAAACAGGTCGACAGTTTTATCCAACTAGAAAGGGTGCTAATTGTATCACTCCAATTTCCGTATTCGGAGCAAACTCTCTTTTAATCTCTGTAAACGTGTCCTAGTGGTTGATGAGGACAACGAGTCACGGAAACGTAATGCAGTATCGTGATACCAATGGTAATACGCAAATGTGATTACCATGATGATGGTACAATTACCATCATCAGAGTTCATGGTACGTACGTACGTACGTACATGTATGAACTTCATACTATACATGGACATGTATCGTGCGTGAACCTACTGTAGTGGGTCGAGGACGTATAAAACGTGCCTACTCACCGGGCCTCGGATAAGTCACCGAGACCAAGCTGGTGGTAGAGTTTGTAGGATCGTTGCTAGAGGACTAGGGGCTCGAAGACCTCCTCTTTCACGGAGCTCTGTAGCACGAGTATAGCTCACTTCTGAATCAGCATCAATACAAGCAAGGATCCAAGGAAGCCACCAGCTTCCCTAATAAGTGTTCGTGAACCGACTACAAAGTTAACTTTAGTGAACAAAGGTTCGACAACGGAAGATGGCTACATCGACGGACAATGCGGGCTCTGAAGTAAACACGGCGAGTGGAACAAGTGAGACGTCGACGCCGCGAGTTCTACGGTCTAGACGATCGACTCGCTCGGGGGCCAGTGATCGAGTGGTCACAACTACCACAAGTGAAGATGGAAGCCAGGCGCCACCGACAGTTTCGGTTAGCGCCGTTAGAAGTGCGACAGGTGATCTCGACCAACCAAGAGGTCGGGGCCGAGCAGCAAGAGGAAGGCGTGGAGCAACAGCAACACGCCGATCTGCGAGGCAGCAAGCTTATGGGCAGGACCCGAGTCAGGATGAAGAAGTGACAAATGGAGCATTGACCAGCAGCCACCCCACAGTGCCGCAGCCGATCTTCACGATTGTGACTGCGCCTAAAGTGACAGATATCTCCCATGACGGAATGACAAAATGGCTCGACCTGAGACTCGAGTATGAAGAAGCGTTTAAGGCTCGTTGCAAAACGACAGGGGAATCACTAGATGCAGTGATGACAAGCGTCCGCAACTCGTTCGACGAGGCATTGCTGGACACTTTGTGTGAAGTTGTCTGGGTGAAGGACAAGTCCGAGCTCACTGAGGATTTCCTGTGGGATTGGGTGACGAAGACGGTGGAGAGCTTCAAAAACAGGCAGCTACCAAACATCGAAGAGCTGTTTAAGCGAGAACTGTCAATGGAGGAGAATCAGGGTGATGTGGAAGCTCAAGTGACTAACTACTTCCACGCATGCAACATGTTGATACGCACCAACGGACTCGTGAGTCTTTTTAAGACTGAAGATGGCACAAAGAAGAAATGTAAGATCCTGGTGAATGGATTGCCTGCACGACTGAAGAAAAAGGTCAAGAATGAAATCGACTTTCGGGCACCAGAAGCCAAATCGAATGTTCCTGTGCTGTTCAACCTCATCATGGAACAAGCACTTGATGATGCCAAGATTGAGGGGGCAGTGCGTAGTGAAAACGGTAAACGCAATCAAGGCGCCGCCAATAACCCTGCAAGGAACAATGTGAACAAGCAAAAGGGATTTTCAGCTCCCAAACCGCAATATCTGGGTAAGCGTACACGTACTGACCGAATCCAACAGCAAGTTTCAGCTCCCAAACCGCAATATCTGGGTAAGCGTACACGTACTGACCGAATCCAACAGCAAGATCGCCGTGTTGTGAACGATGGCGGAGAATCGAGGCTAGGAGGTCGAAGTAAACGGGGCTGTTATAACTGTGGAGGAGGACACTTAGTTCGCGATTGCCCGCGCGTGGAAAGTACCAACACTTCAACTCAGCGCGAAGGGCAACGACGACAACCGTTCAATCAAGGGAGGCAACGCACGCCTACGAAGGATTAGACAATGTATCCCTGAAGACAAACCAACAGTTCGGGTGAACGGCTTACTCGAGCTACCCTACTGTGCAGATAGTGGGGCGTACAAGTCGTGTATCTCTCGTGGAGACGTGGAGAAACTAGAAGGAACGGATGTAGAAATTGTGAAGCTGCACCAACCGGTCTCGTGTGATTTAGTTGGAGGGCAGTCATTGGAGGTGAAGGAGGTCGTGTATCTCAAGCTGTCGTTACGGACGGCAGCAGGGCCAGTCAACATCCACACTCCGGTGGAGTGTCTGATTGTTGAAGGTGATGATGATTTCCTACTTGGTCAGGATGTCCTGAGCATGCTGGGAATTGACGTCGACAGGCAGCTTGAGTTGCTGGCCTGGTCCGACGGTGCCGACGATGACGATATTGTCGAGGATCCTGCTGTTAGCAGGAAGGACGAGGATGAAATCAAGCAAGCAGTGGAGTTGATGATCTCTCGAGCATTGGATGAAGGATTCCCAAGTGATCGAGTAGAACAGCTTCGAACGGCGATTTTCATGTACGATATTTGGCGAGTGAAACTTGGAGATGACCCGCCAGCTAAAGTGCCGCCGCTGAAGGTGCGATTAAAGCCTGGGGCTAAGCCGTACAAGACAAAGGCTAGGAAGTATTCGCCTGACTTGCAGCATTTCCTGGAAGAATTTAACGACACGTTGGTCAGTCTTGGATGGGTATATGAGAACCCGAACGCGAGGTGGGCATGCCCCGCGCTGCCGGTTAAGAAGGCGGGTGGTGCAAACGAGTACAGACAAACAACGGACTACAAACCATTGAACGCTCAAGTGGAGCCTCTCGTGGGAACTATGCCGAACTTGGATGTGGACTGATGTGGACTTAGAACGAGTCGCCGGGAGTTTGTTCTTTGGGTTGTTCGACTTCATTAAGGGTTATTGGCAATTACCTTTAGATGAAGAATCACAAGAAATTCTGTCTTACATGACACATAGGAAGATATTCACTCCGAGGCGTGTACCACAAGGATGTTCGGATGCAGCATTGTACTTCCAAGCAACTATTGAACGGTGCTTCGCTTCTCTTTTGTATGAACACCTGCTAGTGTGGATAGATGATCTTCTCCTGTATGCGAAGACGGTGGACGAGTATTTGGATAAGCTGACAGAGTTGTTCACTTTGGTCAACGACTTCGGGTTTAAACTCAGTGCGTCCAAGTCCTACGTATTCAAGAAGGAAGTAAAGTGGTGCGGGAAACTGATCAATGGCAGCGGTGTACGACATGATCCGGCTCGGATCGAGGCGCTCACAGCGTTGCCGTATCCATCGACTGCAGGTGAGCTACAGCAATTTATCTGCTCTACCAACTGGATGAGGTCCTCCATCATTGACTATGGGCGTCTGGTGAGGCCTCTACAAGACAAGTTTGACTCTGCCATGGCGACTGCGTCGCGTCGCACGAAGCGTATTGCGAGTGGTATTCCGATCACGTTGTGTACGGCAGAATTGAGGGCATTTGATCAGCTGAAGGAGGCACTATCCACAAGTGCAACGCTAGCGTTCCCGAAGCCTGAAGCGGAGACAATTCTGATAACAGACGCCAGTGACGTCGGCTGGTCTGTTATTGTGACTCAAGTGGCAGACTGGAAAGCAGAGACCTCTATTCATGAGCAAGAACATGAGTTGTTAGTGTGTGTGGGAGGTACTTTCACGGGGGCCCAGCGCAACTGGAGTGTAATTGAAAAAGAGGCTTACCCAATAGTCACGGCCTGTGACAAGCTGTCATACTTGTTAATGCGGCCAAAAGGATTCCGGATGTACTGCGACCACAGGAACTTGATACACGTTTTCGCTCCTGCTCAAGAAATCAAAAAGCACGTCAGAGGCAAATTATTGCGATGGTCAATGAAGCTCATGGAGTTTCGTTTCTCGATCGAGCATATCGATGGTGTACAGAACGTCTGGGCGGATATGATATCCCGCTGGGCAGGCTGCAAGCGTTCGATAGGTGGAGCAATGAAGCGACTGAAAAAGAAACGTGAGCGTCCAAGCGAGGACGAAGCCATAACTGCGCGATCAAGGCCTAATACTGTGACAATTCGTCCGTTTGGTGACGATTCCTTTGTATGGCCGACGATAACGTCTCTTAGGGCAAGTCAAAGGCAACATTTAGCAATGAAACCGGGCGGTTTAATGCAAGGAGATGATGGAGTGTGGATGAACAAGGATCGCATTTGGATACCAGACGCAGACAGCGATATTGTGTACAGACTACTGGTGATCGCACACTGTGGACCGCAAGGACACCGAGGACGAGATTCTCTTATTGAGACCCTGCAGAGACGATTTCAAATTGCTCACCTTCGACAACGGGTGGATCTCTTCCTACGTGGATGTCTAATGTGCCATCACGTTAAAGGGGGTGGGGGAGAATTGTGCAGCGACCTTGGGCCGAAACGTATCGAAGTAAAGCGAGAAATGAGGGTCTACACTGGGATTATCTGTATCTCGGCAAGTCGTTCGGTGACTATGCCTATCTCCTAGTGATGAAAGACGATGCAAGTCACTATTGCGAACTGGTGCCGTGTGCTGTACCGACAAGTGCGGTCACTGCTCAGGCAATTATGGATTGGCACAGCAGATTTGGCGCACCCCACGTGTGGGTTAGTGACAACGGATCTCACTTTAAGAATGAGGTGGTCAAGGACGTAAGCAAGCGGCTGAACTCGATACAAAACTTCACTTTGGCGTACTCGCCATGGATTAACGGATCCGTGGAAAGGTTAAACAAAGACATCGTGCAAGTTTTGAGGTCGCTGTGTCTGGAATACAAGGTGGACATAAAGGATTGGACCTAAGACATCGTGCAAGTTTTGAGGTCGCTGTGTCTGGAATACAAGGTGGACATAAAGGATTGGACCTACTTCGTAGCAACGCTTCAAGCAAACTTGAACCACACTCCGGTGCCTTCGCTAGGCAATCATGCACCAGTCGAAGTTTTCTGCGTGCTTCCGGCTGCTTCACCACTAGACTTCTACCTAGACGACAAGAAGAAGCGTTTGGTGGATATCGGTGAGCATCCGGAGCATATCGCAGCGAAGCTAGAGGCGCTACGTGAGAGTGCTCAGCTTATGCACAAGAAGGTGATCACTGCGCGTTCAAAACAAACGGCACGTAACAAGCGAAATCAAAAGCGTGCAGTAAAGCCCAATTTCGATGTGGGCGACTATGTTCTTCGTTCGCGAGTCGACCAAAAGCACAACGACAAGTTATTGGTGACTTGGATTGGCCCGTATCAGGTGGTTCAAGCAGACGAGCATTCGTTTCGAGTAAAACATCTTGTGACCGGAACAGAGCATGATGTGCACAGTTCTAGGCTAAAATTCTATGCTGATGACAGCTTTGAAGTCACAGAGGAGATTCGAGAGCATGTAGCTGCACAAGGAATCATGCTAACCGTGGCCGAGCTCATTGAGCACCGATGGAATAACGCAAAGAGTGCGTACGAAATTTTGGTCTCCTGGAAAGGTTTAGAGCCAATTGAAGATTCGTGGGAAACGCTACCCGGACTGTGTAAGGATATTCCAGTGATGGTCAAATCCTACGCTGTAGCAAAGGGTGACGAATTACTCCTGAAGGCAGTACACAACCTGCATTAGCTGTAACCATGAAGAAGACAGGTCAAGATGGTGGTGCGACGACAGCGTTCGCGAGCCACGTCTTGGAAGGGCGGTGTAGTGGGTCGAGGACGTATAAGACGTGCCTACTCACCGGGCCTCGGATAAGTCACCGAGACCAAGCTGGTGGTAGAGTTTGTAGGATCGTTGCTAGAGGACTAGGGGCTCGAAGACCTCCTCTTTCACGGAGCTCTGTAGCACGAGTATAGCTCACTTCTGAATCAGCATCAATACAAGCAAGGATCCAAGGAAGCCACCAGCTTCCCTAATAAGTGTTCGTGAACCGACTACA
>NBNE01001234.1:0-13756 GCA_002215365.1 Phytophthora megakarya | reverse complement strand
TGCCCAGTACTGGATGACGACAATAACTGTGTCTTGATCACGCACAGCCTTTGGCAGAAGAACAGCTCTTCTATTCAACGACAATCGAAGGTGGCAGGAGTGTTGTCACCCCGAGCATCTAAGAACCAGCCCATTGATACGGCAGCGCTATGGAGTGACGCCATTCAAAAATATCGGAAGGTATCATCTATGATCATGGTTGATCCCGGCCAAGGTCACATTGGAAGTGTCTTTAGTGGCCAGCACCCTGAATGGCTTGATCTTCATACCGCACAGCAATCTCAGTTCTTCCTGCTTCCGCACGCTCGACGAGCAGGGATCCAAACTGTCGTATCTGTCCCGATGATTTGTAAAATGTCGACAGTTGCAGTACTCTCTTGGTACTCCGACCGCATTATGTCAGAAGATCAGCACGAATTGCAACGTATCCAACGAGTCGTTCGTTCGGTGATGATTCTGTCCACGCTTCGACAGGAACTTCTCAGTGCTGCATCGTCCAACCTTGGCACTGGGCGTATTCCGCGTTTTCAGTATTGCCAGACGCTGGATAACGCTATCACCGCGAATGGAGAACTAACTGACTCGTCAATTTTGCGTGATGATTGTAAGTATTGTGGTATTTTTCTACTCGCCGATATTTACTAACTATTGAATGTTTTTCAAATTTCAGTAAACGTTTGTGACACCACTCCACTTGCACTTGAGTGGGGTTTGTTCGACATTGTGGACACCCTTGCTACCTCAATGAGCAGTGAAGATCATGCTGCTGTGGTTCCGATCTTGCGCTCACTGGTGCTATTGCTGCACAATGGCCTCTTTAACGAGGCTCTTCGTGAACATGGACACGGTGAACCTCACGATGAAAGTGGAAATTCGACTCTGAAGCACGTTATTGAGGAATGCAACGGCAACATACGGACCAAGTGGACCTTGCTTGGACATCTCAAGTACTATTTGCAGTACTTGTACACAGTAAGCCCCACTGAAGCAGAATTGTTCACTGATGTGCACGAACTATCTCACAAGGTAGAGAAATATCTTAAGAAACGGGGTACGGGTGACGAAGAAGCAGACGATGATGACGAAGACACCATCGCTACTGACGACATGGAGATCGATGAGGGACCGGAGCCATCAACACCTGCCGAGCCCGCACCTACGACAGACTGTGTCTTGTGCAAGTACAATGTTCCAGGTAAGTACTTACGGAAGTTTATCTAGCCGTGATATGGCACTCTTATCATCGATGCTGTTGTACCTTGTAGGACACATTCACCCTGGACGAGAGCCAATTCCAGCGACACCTGCTCCACCAAAAGTGACACCGTTCCACACAAAGACATCAAAATCCCCACATGGTACTGTAATTTTGCTTGGATATGATTGCAAAACATTACCTGAGTACCTCCTAACCCACTATTTGCTGTAGGAGAGAAGCTATTTGGTCACGCAGAGAACCCAAAATCACCTGTATATCGTCAAATTGAACAGGTTGGTTTACTACATACAATTTCTTTGGTCATACGCATTCCTAACTACTCTCTGCTTGTAGCTATTAGACAAACTCGAGGGTGAGTACGATGCCTTCGAGCGGAAAGCAGAGCTTGCCGACTGCTGTGATGGAGCTAAACCTGCAACATTCACATCAAGTGACTTGTATGATGCGATCGGAGCTGCACACGATACTCCAGCAACACGTCGAAGTTCTTCAGCGGACAACCCGCGCAAGCAGTTGCTGGACGTCATCAACGAGATTATGCATGACACATCGTGCATAATCACACGTGATCAACTCTTTGCGTTGCATCAGTGCCTCCTCCCAGAATCGAGTGGGCAGGCTGGAGTTCTGCGCACTGATCTTGCAGTTGGATACGCTTCACCTCGGATCTACCGCGTTTTCATCCCTGCTGGAGAGATTGAGGACTCGCTGGACAACCTCATTAACACGCTGAACGATAGTAGTCGCTGGGAACACCGTCCGTTGCTTTGCGCGTACTATGCATTTGCAGTGCTTGTGTTCTACATCCATCCGTTCCACGATGGCAACGGACGTTGTGCTCGATTGTTGGGTAATCTGGTAGCGAAGAAATTGGGCTTCCCACCATTGCTACGAGCTGCAGACAAAACGATTCAAGTTCCCGAATTCTTACAAAAAGCTATCGTGACGATGGAAATCATCCGCAATAGTCGTCGACAAACACGTCAGACACGAATGCTGTCCACGCGTAGAGAGAACTCGTCCATGTGGTTCTAACCTGTTAATCCTCATGGTACATGTACAATTGTACTAGTGGTGGCGATGGTCGAGAGTACCCGAAGTTGTACCAGACTCAGGTTCGCCAGATGCTTATCTCCAATTGTAGCTAACCAAATGTATTGTTGGGATCTCATTTCGTATTGTATTTGTGTTTAAAATATGAGCCTCAAATTCGCCGTCTAATAGATATCACATGCTTTCGATCGTGTTTGAGAGGACCGTACGAAATGGTCCATGATGTTGACATTGACATTGAAAAGTTTTCAACGTTGTTTTCAATGAAAACAATATTTTATGAGTCGATGCAATTACTTGTAATGACATGTTAGATATATGGACTCTACATCTTTGGATGTTTGTACCATTCGGATGTGCAACTCGCAAAAAATACTTGCAATAATGTACTTCTACGACGTTGTAAGTTGATATCGTGGCACGTTTGGCATTAGAAGAGACTTTCCAATACATACATCGCAGCAGGTGGGACCATTGAGGCAGTGGGTGCACAAAGATCGCAATCAAATTGTCACTCGACAACCCATTTACGATCTCGCTTTAGGATGCCAAGCGACTCCTCTGATCAAGATCATCCATCTCGTGGTACACCAAGTCCTTCTCCTCGCTTCCCAGTTCGACCTAAGAAGCAGAAATACAGGAAAGATGGGACTCCCTACAAACCCCGGAAAGGGTGGGGTCCTTATGGATCGGTGCCAAAAGAACGCTCAGTCGCCTTCAACCTGCAGTTGGATGTGCAAAACTTGCAACAAGAAGTAAACAACCTCCTTTCTCTACGGGACATTTTGCAGACCAAAGCTTTAGTACAACGACACACACCTGAAGGTTCCTTAACAAGACTTGTGAACGAGTATTTGTACGTCTTCCGAAAGGGGGTCGTACCTCCAACTCCAGGGGGTGAACGGATCGTGGAGCAACGAGACCAACTTGCCTTCATGCATAGTGTCATGGATCCAGATGTAGATTTGGGACCTGGACTCCCTCGTGGACCCGATGTTATCATGGACCAAATGGCCAATTACTCCAACTTTCTCCGCTTCATTTCGTTAACGGGGTTCGTCGACAGGATCGTCGTGGCAGAAGACTCTGTTGCAGTCTCAGATGCAGCTTGGTTCACATTTCAAGTCACTCGTAGTACAATTGAGATGATTTTCCCTCATATCATGGGAAGCGAGTGGCTGGTGGCTCTACTTGTGGGGAAGGAAGTGGAAGCTCCTGCTCGATCCACTTTTCACTTTAATACTTCAGGTAAATGCTACAGATATGATGTCGAGATGGACTTTGTTGGGGCTTTCATGAGTGTTGTGAAAAACCCTCGAGTTGTCGACATGCTCCTTGGAAGGGCATTGATTTCATACAATGGGATGCTTGGATTTACAACGGAAGAATTCGATTCAGAAGAAGAAAAAGCACCGGCTCCGCTGCAGGGCAATATTCGTTCAGTTCCTGAGAGGAATAGGAGACCAGCGCGATCCACTCAGTCATCCAGTTCGAATGAGTTTTGCCAGAAAATCGTGGAAGACTATTTTGCAGCATTTGCAAGTGGTTATGAAGATGTCAACACGCCTGCAGGAATATCTCAGCGCGATTTCTTCCTCTCTCGTTTTGGTTCTCAGAAAGAAGCTGGGCCTGTGTCAATGGTAGAACTTTTGGTTGAGCGATGGCGCGTATTGGGCGAATGTTTTGAGCTGCTAGCATTTCAACAAAAAGGTACGATCTATTCAGAAAACAATGACACCAGCAGCTCATGTCTTGTCGTGGCGAACGCGAGTTACATTCTTCGAGTCACCTTCTACACAATCCAAGTCGCATTCCCACACCTGCTCTCGGACGACGTACTGCTCGATGCACTTGTTGGAAAAGTGATCATGGTACCTTCTCAAATATTCTTTTCGATTGACAAAACCACGGGCTACGTTTCAAGAGTTACTGAGAGAATGGAGTTTGCTGTGGCTTTGGGCGACCTTTTTGGTGACCAGCGAGACCTCTCGCGCGTCATCTCACAAGCAAGACTCACTTCAAATGGAGTATATACCGATCTACTCACTCATCCACCTTCCAGTCCAACTGTTCGTTTTCAAGATCAAATCCCTAGGAGGGAATCTGAAAAGCGTACGATGAACATCGCAGACATTTTAGATGACTAACCAAACAAGAAGCAACAGTAGTACACATGTGCTTCTCTCTTCAGTGAGATTCATATCCGCGTATGAAGTGTTTTCGTCTCTAGTGCTTTCATCGCCTCGTCTATTTGGTGGTCTGTCGGTCTGGACAATTCTGCTACAACTGCTTCCATGTGTTCTAAACTGTCACTTTGATGTTCGTGAAGACTCTTTTCTCGAGGTGTCGGAGGAGAATTATGAAAACTATGAAAACTATGTACAACATCATCCACCGATTCATGTCGAGCAGTGTGAAGCCCCAGCACGGCCTTGAGTTGCTTACGAGCTCCGTCTCGGCTTTTCAGATATAAATCTTTCACTTCCAAGGGATCAACTTTGTTGAGTCTGGACAATAACTCCATAGCAGCGCGATAAATGTACGAGTGCGGTAGTTGTGCGTCGATTCGTCCAGCATTGGCGGCGATAGCCTCCACGCTCAAAAGAGGCGGCATGTTGCACACGGAATTCCGTGATCCAGACGCTGATCTACCTCCAGACTGTCCGTACTGTTGGAAACAGCGCAGAGCCTCTTCGATCACCGCCCGATCTCGATCGGAGCCACTAGCATGAGTAGTCCAGGATAGTTTGTTGCGAGCTCGATACTCGGGAAATTCTAGCAGCAGTCTTTCGTATGGTTCATGGTTTAAACAATACATTTCCGCTACCGTGACGGCCACACACGTCTCCAGTCGCGAAATACTATAAAGTAGAGCCAACTCTCCGAAAAAGTCACCACGCTCGCGAATCGATTCACTGGACCCCATCTTCACAACGACACGCCCCCGGGCAATGAAATACATACTGCGATCCATATCACCAATCACATAAATCTCTTCGCTTTCCGAGCAGACTACGTAATGTAAGCAAACTAGTAAAGCTCGCAAAAATTGGTCATCCAGCGTTCGGAACGCCCTCACCTGAACTGCGAATCCTTTCAACGTGGCCAACACGACATCTTCGTAAAGAGATCGGGAGACATGAGCTACAGCAGCAAACTCCGATTCCCCCTTCCGACGAGCCCACAAACGCGCATAGTACACCTTGATCTGTCGTTTAATCCCCTTCGGTACCTCATTTTGCACTAAATAATGCTGAAGCTCTCCTAACGTTTGCTCAAATGCAGCCTCACGCTTGGCACTCGCATCGAGCAATTCTGCCTGTGCACCAACCAGGGCACCGTAGATGTAAATACTCCATAGCGTGATCACAATTTCCGCCACTAACTCCATTGGATTCATTGAGACGATATCTCCGTAGAAAAGTGTCGAGATGCACTCCATTGAAAAGAGAAGTGATCGTAGATATTTACGAAAGAGAGGCACGGTTTCTAGTGAAAACGTTGTGACCTTCTCGCTGAGCACCCGCACACCTTCTTCAGTATCTGGAACTTCATTAGCAATGTAAGTTAGCATCCCGGATGTTGTAAGCCAAGACGTCCCGTAGTGATGAAATCCCATGTGGCTCGTGATAAACCAAAGGCAAGCTAGTAAATGACCCATTGTAAGGTATGATGATAGCCCCCTCATGAAATAAAGGAATGCTTCGTTCACGTGTACCTTTTGGTCATAGATGAGAAACTGGGACAATTGTTCCGTTAGACGCTCGATCCTACTCGCAAGCAACACACGGTTTAATCGTAAAATCCATCGAGATGTCCACCATGAAGCACGAGTTGCTTCGCCAATCAATGGTTCATATGCTCGTGGCACTCGTATATGTTTCGCGAATAGTAAAACTTCGAGTGGGAGTATTGCACAGATATCACCTCGTAGCGCTGGATTTGACGCAAGAACTTGTCGAAGTCCAGACTGTCTTACTGTCACACGTCCTTCTTGCGTCCCGGAGCTGTGCCAGAGTTTATAACCCACGTCGAATAAGCACAGCACGTCAACAAAAATCTCAAATGCTGACCAACCATGCAGTACATCATCAGATAACTCTGCAAGATCATACGAAAAGCACACCTTGAAAGGTGTGATAATCAAATGGTACATTGACACCAGTAACATGAAGAAATCCCAGCTCTTTCCAATGTTTTGGACCAACTTGATGAATTCCTTGGTCTTAGTTTCTTTCTTGGCCACAAGTAGAGCTTGTTGGCTCGCTTGTCGTAGTCTTGATCCTGCCGCATTAAACTTCAACTTCTTGCTATTGACCGCATCCGGAGGTGAAGATACCTGTGAAACACCATTCAGGTGTCGACTGATAGCAAAGATTTTTGGGTTTTGCTGCTCAGGTAGAACGGTAGCTTGGTTTCTATCCCTCCATGCACGATAACGATGAAAAAGCCGTAACTGTGCGGAATACTGAGGACGCTGCTGGCAGTGCTGCAGCATCTCAAAATTGATCCCTGCTTGCGTGTGATTTGGTGTGAAATGGCTGGTATCATCTTGGCGCATTCTATCAAAGAATTCACGTCCGAATTGCGGCAAGGAGTGACAACGCATCATACGCGTTAGCCTGGTAGACTGTTCAGATTTTCGCAAACCTTGAGATTTATGGAATTGCGAAGCTTGAGAAGTTGGTGCGACGGTGGAGGATCTGCGACTACGTAGTCCGCTGCCATCTTTGGAGAATACAGAATTAAGTCTCGGGGCTGCTGCCAAAGCGAGTGTTTTCCACTTTTTTGCAGCTTCTGGTTGACTTCCTCGCCTGTTTGAACCTGTCATCACAATATCCCGCATATCACGCTTAGGGTTCGCCTGTTCGTCATAGCAATGTGAACGCGTACGAAAAAGTTGGTTCCTTGCTGGTTGAATCTTGACTGGTGGTCGATCAGCAGAACCAGAAGATCCGCCGGACATAAAAATCATTTCGGTTGGAGCAAGTTCATCTAGCAATTTGCTCACAGCGTATTGGGCTACTGCAAGAAGTTTGAAACGTGCCCAACACTCGTTCTCGATACCACGAATATGTCCGTCAGACAGACTGTCACGCACGTATTTGTTAATGGGGCTGATGTCGATCATGAACTGGTTCAAGCGGATATCTAAGGTGGTGGTGCTGTTTCCACGAGCAATGGGGGCAACCGGATCGCCTATCATGCTGCGGTAAACACCCGATATCCCACTGGAGTTAACTTTACCCCTGCTGTATGAGATACTATGACGTGACAGTATCGAAGATACTCGACGATGCGTGTGCAGCGCTTCAATGGCGGGTTGATACTTCATGGTGCACTTGTCAGTTTTTGCCTGAAGGTATTTAGTTTTCATCTCCAAAAGCTGCAGCTCTGGCGCTACGGATGACCGTCTAGTTTCCACAGATGACGTCGAGGACAAACGCTTTATTGTCCTTATCGGGGTAACGTGTGAAAATGATGTGATCTTCAAGTCACCGTTCTCTCTCTGATTCAACAACACAGAAGATAATCTTTTTCTTGCTTTGGTAGTTCCAGCAGCAGCTGCCATAGTTGAATTGAACGTATGACGAGAAGAAACCAAACGCTTGGCTTTACTGGCAGCACGCAGGCTAGCGCGTTGATACCGAAGTAGACGACAGTGAACCCAGTGCAAAAGAGCGTGTTGGGCGTGCTTCTGAAATTGAATATCGGACAAATCATCATTGGATGTCCACAGCTCTAACCAATCGTATTTTGTAACATGAAGTACTTCACAGGCTGTGGTTGCTCGCACTGTTGCGAGTCTTCGCTGACCAGTCAAAAAGAACGCAACTTCGCCGAACAGTGCCCCCTCCATTAGTATAGCCACACTTGTCACCGAGTTGGACCAGAATGCGGCAGCTAATCCTCTCCGAAGAGTACACAGACGACTTCCAAATGTTCCTTCGACTAAAATATTGTCACCTGGAATGAAGAGCTCTGAGTGAAGTCGCAATGCTAGATTATTGATCTGTGATGACGTAAGCAAGCGGCTGAAGGGTAATAGCGAGATAGGGTGTCCAAATATCTCTAACATGAGTTTCAGTCGTAGGTTTGCTGATAAATCGTGGACTGTGCTGTGTAAGTCATTGCCCTTAGTGTGCTCAAACTGCTCACGAAAGAAGAATCCGACTCGCTTACGCAGTCCATCAGGTAGTTCATGTTCCTTTGCGAACCCATCGAAACTTGCAATTCGACTTTTATAATGCTTTGTTTCTTTACCAAGGTCGAGGATTAACTCTGAAATCTCGCCCACAATGTGACCAATGATGAAAGTACAGCACAAACACGTAAAACTTGTCCAAATTGTCCCAGCTGTGCCGCGAGGAACAATTTCATTAGATCCCACGAGCAACAGCGTCGTAATTGCCCAGTAAAAGGATTTCGCATATGACATCACCACCGAGTGATGGTATTCGTGCAGCATATGATCATGTGCCATCCAGCACCTTTCAATGTGTTCGCATTCGTGTTCTGAAATCCAAAAGAAAATGGAGCCCACGTAGTGAGCCACGAGTACTAATATGATCATAAGCTTTACGGGACTAAGGTAGGCTGACACGTTATGAGATGCGAAGTGTTGTTGTATCAGAACTATGACATCGTCCAGATATGTCCACAAATCGACACAACGAATAAAGCGAGGTAATCTACACAGACTGGAAATCAGTGACCTGCTTGCAAACGGAGCGTAGATCGGCGTAGATGCCAATAAATCCCACTTGAGTGTCGAACTGTGACGATATTGTTTGTCCATCTCTCTCCGTTCTACCAGGTTTTCGAAACCAACGTCGTGACATCCAAAATAATAAAGTCGAAGGTATATATCCATTGCAAAGCACACGTCACAACACAGGTCTGCAATCCAAACTGCAGCATCTGTTTCACTTGAAAAGTGCAAATGGGAATGGAAACAGATTCGAAAGATCACGAAAATCGAGTTGTAAACGTTCCAGCACGTGATAATGCCATTCCATAGACTTGCAAGCATTTCCCGCGTCGCGTTCACATCACGCGATGCTTTAGTTTCATTTCCACCACCTACTGTAGTAGCTACCGACGTATCACCGTGATAAAAAAGAGTTGCTGTTGACATCATATGCGGCTGTAGTTTTAGCTTCTCGAGATTGCGTACAATACGTCGCATATTTTTCTGTTGCTCGGTCCAGAGAACTTGTGCTTCTTCCTTCATGTCATTTAAGTCGCCATCAAACTTGCGCTGAATACTGTCAAACTGTTCGCGAGTCATGACTGAAGCGTGAACTAAAGAAGCTGCTACGAGAGTTGCCGGGTGTGGGCGTCTCAACAAGAATGCCATAACAGCAAAGCTATCACCTTCATGGAGGGCACGAATTGGCACCTTACGAGTGCGAAAGAACACATTAACTTTGCTGCCATGTAGTAGCACCAAGAACTCACGACAAATATCTCCCTCCAGGCAGATGGAGTCTCCATTCTGATAGATACGATGTCGAAATTTTCCAGTCACTTCCTTCAGGAACTCGATGCTAGCTGAATCAAAAAGGCACACACGTTTAACTGCGTCAGAATGCAGCAACGACGAAATTTCGTAACATAACTGATCAGGTAAATGAGATAGTAGTTGAGATTCGTATGTCTGCTTACGTCCAATAAATTCGTGATGATAAAATCGGCGAATTTCGTTGCTGAGCTTCTCCGAGATGTCCATGCGTTCCAGCATACTGTTAAGCGTGTTAAGTTTTTCGATGTGATGATGATGAGGTGCCATTGCATTTGAAATGGTACTGGACATTGCCCCCACAACGCCAAAATTAATGATTCCACCAACAAAGACCCATAACGCTGCAAAGAGACTTTCTACAGTTGAATAGGCCACAATGTCGCCATAGCCCACAGCAGTTAAGGTCACTATTGCCCAGTACACGGAGCGCAAATAGGCAAAAGAGGGCTGATATGATGAGTCAGGATTTTCTGCTGGGAAAGCATCTCCGATATGAGCGTAACAATCAAATGTTACCCACGAGCAATTATCGAAGAGAACAGAGTGTTGAAGACACTTTGACCGCGACAATTCCCCTAATACGACTTCATCCGAATGTCCAATATTTCCAACTTCAGAAATCCAGGCCATTTCAAACCATACACACCCAACAACGTGAAGCATGAATGTTACTCCTAGTAGTAAGGAAATGACAAGGTGGACCTTAGAGCTTAGACTGTAATAGTCGCCAACATTCCAGAGCAATCCTGGGATTTCACGCAGTCGCAAAAGTCGAAACATCCGAAACATCCATGAGTATTGTTGTCCAGAGGCAGATAATGACTCCAAAATCATGCCTACTGGTAGCCACGCAATCAAATCGAGGTAGAATCCATTAGCTTTGTATGTCGCGTAGATGAGGTCTGGGTCTTCGATTATAAGCATTGCGATTGGATCCAGTTGCGCTAAATACCGAGAGCGCAGCACAAGATCCACACCAAAAAGCACCTCAATCAGTAGTGTGACGAAATATCTCGCACTAAATTCAAACTGGTCTACGAACATGTGCTGTACTTCTCTCTTCGAGATAAAAACAGAGAAGTACGGGACCTCAAACGCGATGTAAATGATTGCTAGTAAGCGTACTGCATCCCAATGAACACGGAAAGCAGACCCTGGTAATCTCCAGTTGAGTGCTTTAGTGTCCTGCGTAATACCTTTTGTCGAATTCCCACCGAAAGAACTTCTTCCACTGTTGGCTCTGTTTCGCATTCCTAATAGTTTTTTCGTTTTCCGAAGTTGCGTTGTGTGCTTCTCAAGTGTTGCTCCCATGCACGCGCGTACGTCAACCTCATTTTCTCTGTAATAATCCGACATAGCAACGTCAAACTTGTTTTTGGCCAGAACGTAAAGCTCACAAAATGTCTTGGCGATGGCCTTCTCCTCAAATGTTTCGGGGGACAAAAGACACATATCCGCGAAAAAATCTCCGGTTTGACATTCCTTGGGATTTGAGCCATCAAAAGCCGAAAGCATCACACTACCCCGGATCACGAAAAACATCTGAGCGTTGAACTTGGGCTCGATAATTTGATCACTTGGCGAATAAACTCGTCGAGTGAGGGCCGCTGCAAGCAGATTAATAAATTCTACACTTTCTTTCACGAGAAAACAAACTTGTTTGATTCGACTTGCTTTCAGTGTCGATACAACCTTGGATTGCAGGTGCTTGGGCATAAGATGTAAGGCCTCCTCACTGTCGAGACTATGATGAGTGTTCCACGAGTAGGTAAAATATGCGATCACTTGTCGTCGCACACCACGGGGGATGTTTTGTGAGCGCATATACTCTCTTGCATTATCCACATGTGTCGAGAAGACTGCATACCGAGCATTCCGAAATCGGAAAATAAAGAGGAACGTTGCGAGCAATGAGGATCCGAATAATGCTCCCACTAGTGTCACAATCACTGCATAGATAGTCTCAGCATCGGAAACAGGAGTCACATCACTGTAGCCCAATAATACCATAGTCCTCGATGCCCAGTACAACGTACGAGCATATTTGCGAGCTGGTGATGCCCCAAAAAGACGGTCTCGGACGGCCCAACTTGTTTCCACATTCTCATCGCATGCCTCAAGTGAAACACCACATTGGGCATGGGCGAGCAACATATATCCACAAGCGACATAATGACACAACCCAGCACAAAGACCAATATTCCGCACAAGATTGTCGACCCCCGTGGCCGATAAATGCTGCATCCATGCCCGATCCGAGTAAATATTGGCGAGCTGCTCTAGACAGCGCCGCAGCCTGTACAACCGACAGATCTTGGTAATTCGCACCATGTGGAGCGCGTTGTACGCTCCTAACGCGTATAGGAAAATTTCAATTGGTAAAACTGCAACCACTTCCAGCAACAGTTCCATCTTCGTTGACCTTAAAGCATGTGAGTTGTCAGTGTCATTCCCTTTTAACGAAACTGACTGTCCAATTGATGTTAACGTCCACTTGATCTTCCCACGCGGAATAGTATGAAACGACGATGCACCAATTAACATTCTCGGAGGTTGGAACAAACTCTCAGTTCTTGATACTGTTCTACCCAAGTCGAAGCTTATGAACCTCGGTCCGAAAATGGTTTTCTGAAGTTGGTAGAATCGTACAAATTGGTACAACCCGATGAGGTCTGCGACTGCATCCAATGCAGTAAAAGCACTGAGCTCATTCGTCCAATGATCGTGTACCACCCCTGGATCAAATGGGTTGTAGTAGAATGCTATCCGAAAGGGTACCGTCACAAAAATGTAGAGTACAGCATAGAGGCTCACACAAGAGCGGATGGTGTGTCGAGTAGTCCACGGTACTTTCTTGTATGTCCGTTCTACCGATTCCACAATACGAACGAAGAATATTTTCCATCTTGTATATAGTGACTGACATGCTATCACCTGCTTGGGTCTGTACGAGGGCGACGGTGGATTAAAACTTGGAGGTCCACTAGCAACCAACGTTGAATTGCTGGGCCCCCCTCCTGCAGCGTACACCTTCATGGTCACGTGGGTTAGCCGCTACTACGTAGTATTTGGTGAGGCGGGAGTTTCACAACACATTTAGTGCAACAGTAAATCTAGCGCTTGTCCACCCTAAATCTATATAGTGCTCGTGGACGGAATGCCAGCATGAAACGCTAGTTCAACATGTAATTTACACGATGTAAAGAGCCAAACCTTATCGAGTGCTCGACAGTCCAAGATAGTGAAATACGAAATTTGGGACTAAGTTCCAACAATACATTTGGTTAGCTGCAATTGGATATAAAACATAGTGACGAACCTGAATCTGGTATAACTTCGGGTATCTCGACCATCATCACCACTAGTACAATTGTACATGAACCATGAGTATTAAAAAGTCAGAACCACATAGAAGAGTTCTCTCTGCGCGTGGACAGCATTCGTGTCTGACGTGTCTGTCGACGGCTATTGCGGATGATTTCCATCGTCACGATAGCTTTTTGCAAGAATTCGGGAACTTGAATCGTTTTGTCTGCAGCTCGTAGCAATGGTGGAAAACCCAATTTCTTCGCTACCAGATTACCCAACAATCGAGCACAACGTCCGTTGCCATCGTGGAACGGGTGGATGTAGAACACGAGCACTGCAAATGCATAGTACGCGCAAAGCAACGGACGGTGTTCCCAGCGACTATTATCGTTCAGCGTGTTAATGAGGTTGTCCAGCGAGTCCTCAATCTCTCCAGCAGGGATGAAAACGCGGTAGATCCGAGGTGAAGCGTATCCAACTGCAAGATCAGTACGCAGAACTCCAGCCTGCCCACTCGATTCTGGGAGGAGGCACTGGTGCAACGCAAAGAGTTGATCACGTGTGATTATGCACGATGTATCATGCATAATCTCGTTGATGACATCCAGCAACTGCTTGCGCGGGTTGTCCGCTGAAGAACTTCGACGTGT
>NBNE01001233.1:0-13756 GCA_002215365.1 Phytophthora megakarya | reverse complement strand
GCCGGATCCATCATCTTCGCAGATTTTGCTGATCCCGCTCCACCACATCATATAAAGTAAGTCACTAGGTAGTCGGATCTGGCCAATATATTATCCAGTTATCCAAACTAACGCTAGATCCTATACTCTTAACACGCGGATCGCCTTGTGGGATAGATATAATAACCCGATCCGAAGTTCCGTAATACACTAAGAGTGGATCAAATATAGAAACCAACCACTTGTGCCCAATGATGCAAATTCGATTCTCTGTTATTCCTAAGTCCTATATCATAGCCTGTCGTACCTGTACCACGCAGGATCCGCATGTCTGATTACTGCTTCTGTGGGAGCAGCTGCTATATCTCAGGATCTGCGCGTAATCATCCGGTGTCGACTCTCCACTGTCGGATCCGCCGGACTCGCTTGACCTTCTTAATCGTCACCCAAACCTTGTGATCTGCACTCTCCAGAGGTCCCTCAATACGCACATACCCAGGATCCAGCCTGATCTTGAAGTTTCACTGCGGATCCGGCTCCGCGTACCCTCAAACTTTACGGGTACCCACCAACTTTCCCCACCTGCGGATCCGGGCTTTCCCACTCCGGATCTTCGGTAATGCCTTGATGACCATATCTCCCAGATACATATCCACGTATATCCAAGGCCACCACTAACCGTCAATTCCGTGCAAGATCCGAATCGTCCAGATCCGGATATGTAGACATTAGTCCGGATAACTCTCCGGTTTCCTTTCCGTCAATCAATCACTTAATCTTATTCACGTAAAATTCTTGATCCACTTCACCACAAACAGCAGATTCCGCAAGGCAAATGGCTTGCTGGTTTCAGCCATTTCTGACGAAGTTCCGATCCGTTACCAAGACGTGGTTAACCTAGCAGACCCCATTGAGCTGTGGCGTGTCCTGGTAGTGGATTTCGGACAGGGCAGAGGTGTGAACACCGTTTTGAATTGGGAACGACTCTACGGGCGGATACTCCGTTCGGATGAGTCCGTGCGTGAGTACATTACAGACGTACTACAGATGCAGCGCGATTTAGCAGAAAACAATGACCCCATCTCAGACTCACGCCTTGCTAAGATAATGTTAACCAAATCACACGCTGTGTACCCCCATTATTGCGGATGAAGTGACGGAAAAGCTACGTCGTGATCCTGACTATAAGTTTTTTACGGTACGTGATGCGCCTGGACGTCTTGAGAACGCAGAGATCCAGCGCAAGCTGCTCGAGCCGAGTGGGGGAGTGGCTGGTAGCCGTGGCCTCCAGCCCCAACATCAAGCTAATGAAGTACAGCAGTGGCATGGTAAAGGGCCACGTCGTTCTGGGTCGCGCCAGCAAGGCGGCAAATACGGTGGGGACTGAAGCAGCGCTAGTTCCTCCTCGAGCTCAAATGCCATTCATGCTGAAAGAATAGCAAAGAAGTAGAACTCAAAGTGCAACGCGTGCGGTGAGAAGGGCCACTGGCGTGGAGATCCCGAGTGCAAGCAGGGAAAGCGGCAAGTGTTGGTGACGGGGGACACCAGCAGGTACAGTCTTTCGGTGGTGTAGTACTCATGCAGCAGTATGGAGTACAAGATCGCGTCGTCGAATGCATGACGTCGCGTGCATTGGTGGTAATACAGTTAACAGAGCGAGTGTGCAGTCTTATTCGGTGGATGATGTGCGTGCGGTTCTCGGACCACAGGCTGCCAAGAAGTTGCAAAAGCGGCTGTCAAGAAGCGGGGGCAACAATACGACCGCAGCACAGCTCCTCCTATCACCGCAGTACTCGCCCGCCAGTCCACCTCTGATCCCGGTGTCGGTATTCACACAGTACTCCCCAACGACTCCGGCCTCGCCTGACCGACAGGTGAACGCAGCAATTGCAGGAGAGAGCAAGAATGTTCCGACATTGGAAGCTGACGAAATGGAGTGACTTCTGGACAGTGGGTCGCAAGTCCATTCGTGCGGTGATTTGACTTTTTCTCCTATACTGAACAAGATTCGTCGAGAAATCTAATGATGGCCTGCGGCCAGTCTGAAGTGATGCAAGCGAGTGGAAGTGCGGTGTTTCGTGTGGGAAATGGAGCGACGGGTCAGTGGGAGCAACGCCGTCTTGATGACGTACACTACTCGCCGAGCGCGCACGTGAATCTGATCAGCCTAGGCTACATGCATGCCTGTGGCTTCAAGCTCCAGTTCAACGACAATCAGAGCACAGCGTTGCTCATCAAGGATGGGTTGAAACTGCGCTTTGACCTCATTGCCTGCGTGCGACGCGGTCCCTGCGTTTGGTCAACGCAGTGAAGATGCGTACGAACGCAATGGGGTTGTTGCACAACCGCCTCGGACATGTGAACATGAAGCAGATCAAAGAAATGGTAGCTGTCAATATTGACTTTGGTCTTAAGCTTAACATGCAGTCGATGAAGGACTATGGATGTGTTCCGTGTCTGTCCGCTAAATTTAAACGAAACACCTACAAGCGGAATCCTAGTCGCAAGAAAGTGCCACTGGAAAAGCTGTCTGTCGACTTGTGTGGAGTAAAACCAGCGACGGTGTCAGGCGAAGAGATGTTTCTCCTTGTCGTGGACGAAGCAACGAGATACAAATGGTGCTATCTACTGAAGGAGAAAAGTGAGGCAAGTGCCCTGATTCAAGAGTTGATCCTGCGACTCCACAACTAATTCAAGCGAGCTGAATATGCTGTGAGCATGTTACATTCTGATCAATGTGGAGAATTCTTGAGTGCCAATCTGCTGAAGTTCTGTGCCGGCCTCGGCATTGACACAAAGAACACCAACGCATATACACCAGAAGAGAATGGTGTTGTGGAGCGAGCGAATGGCACAGTGCTGCCAAGGATGCGCGCGGTGATGCATGCAACGAACATGACCAATTTGCTGTGGGGTGAAGCTGCACTACACACGGTGGACACGCTAAATCTACTACCGAGTACTCCCCAGCGTGGAAAGTCACCTCACGAAATTCTATTTGGGTCTGCACCGGTGCTGCGTCGCCTGCGGACTTGGGTCTGTGTGGCACATGCCTATGTGCCCCCCGAAACGCGTGCAACGCCAGCGAAGCTGGATCCGCGGTCTACACTGTCGCTATTTCTTCGCTACAGTACGAAGACAAGAGGCTACAAGCTGATGGACTTACGAACAGGAGCTGCGACTACGAGACGCACCAATTCCTAGTCACCTCATGAAAATGGCATTGTGGAACGAGCGAACGGCATTGTATTACTACGGATTAGAGCTATGCTGACGGCTACGCACTTACCTAATTTCCTATGGGGAGAGGCGCTGGTGCACGTGGTGACGACGCTAAACAACTTGTTAATCAGACCGCTGGAGCTGGTCTCACCCCACAGACGATTGTGGAAAGAAGAACCTGCACTTGATGACTTGCGGACGTGGGGATGTCTGGCACATATGTGAATCCCACCCGAGTCAAGACAAAAGAAAGAGAAGTTATCGCCACGAGCAAGACTAAGTTTATTACTCGATTATGGAACTTTTACTCCTGGCTACAAGTTTCTGGACTTGGTGACAGCGCATGTTGTAACCACACGAGCGGTAACGTGAGATTCCATGAGGAGTTTTACGTGCGAATGCACCTATGCAAGACAATTCTTAGAGAATGCCTATCTCGATGGAGATCATGAACTTCCTGAGAACGTACCTGTAGCTCGCATTAAGACAAGCAAGGGGACGTACCTGCCTGGCTGGAGTGTAGAGTTGGCTGCTAAGAAGAAGCAACTCGAGTTGGTATCACTCGCCGCAGAACCTGCACAACCAAAGTTCTGTTGAGCATGAAGTGACAGAAGACTTACCTGCGACTGGCAAGCAGTGATGAGTTGGTGCATGGTGTTGGTGCACCTGCTGCAGAGAAGAAAGTTGCCAAGGAACCAAGTGAGGTGCTCAAGGCAAGACAGCGCAGGAAGCGCAAGGCGCGCAAGGAAAATGCTGCGGAGGAAAAGACGGATGAAGTTGCAGTCGAAGGCTCACCTGCAGAGCCAAGTCTGAAGCGACCACGACGGAAGCAGAAGGCGAACGTGCGACTGGCGGATTATGTTGTTGGAAATGTGTTGATTGCGGAGGAAGTGTCTATTCCTACGACCTATAAGCAGGCACATGCATGTGGACATTCGCCTCAGCGGAAGGCTGCCATGTTAGCAGAACTTCAGTAGCTGAAGGGTCATGAGACCTGGAAGCTTGTACCAAGGAAGACTGCGAAGAATGTCAAGGCCATCACCTGTTGCTGGGTGTTCGCTGTCAAACAAGACGAGCGAGGTCGTGTGAAACGATTCAAGGCCAGATTGGTGATACATGGATTCAAACAACAACAAGGGGTGAACTACAACGAGACATATGCACCTGTGGTTCGCTTCGAAACTTTTTTGATGCTGCTATATACTTCGCTGTGCAGCGAGGTGGGGCAGTACGACGTCAAGACTGCGTTCTTGTCCGGGATTTGGAGGAGCTCATTTTCATGGTGCAGCCGCCAGGATGCCAAGTTGACGGACAAAACTACATCTGTCGACTACTGAAAAGCCTGTACGGTTTGAAGCGCCCGCCTAACATCTGGAACAAGACACTACATGCAAAGCTAATGATGATGGGCTTCACGAGGACCGACTCAGATTATGGTCTGTATGTATTGATGGAGAATGGCGAGATAAAACTACTGCTGACTGTTTACGTGGATGATCTACTGTTGATGGGTCCACGCGCCAAGTGTGCCAAGATTGCGGCGCTGCTCCAAAAGACGTTTGAGCTCACGACGATGGGTACCGTCAAGTATCTACTTGGCGTCGAAATCATGATCGATCGGCTGCGCCGACAGATTGTATAATGCCAAAAGCAGTACGTGGTTGAAGTGCTGAAGCGGTTCCACATGGAGAACTGCAATGGATGTGCTACACCTGAGGTAACGTCGCCCTCAAAAGCCGACGTGCCGACTACGACTGCCTACCTGCCTTACCGAGAACTTGTTGGCGCACTACAATACTTGGTGAGTGCCTCAAGGCCGGACATTGCTCATGCGACTCGGCATCTTGGCAAGTATCTATCGAGTTACGATCACACACATTATGTACAAGCCAAACGTGTATTACGATATCTTAAGTCTACCTGCGACTATGGCTTAGTGATGGATGTGCAAATGCAGAAGGACGTGCGAATCTGCAGCTACGCTGATGCGCATTACGCTAACGACCCTGTGGATCGAAGAAGTATTAGTGAATAAGTTACCATGATTGACGGCAATGTGCTGTCATACGCGTCTCGCAAACAGGAGTTCAATGCGCTGAGCACCTGTGAGGCGGAGTACGTGGCGATGTCAGAAGCGACCAAGGACTTGCTGTGGCTTGCTGGCCTATGCAAAGAACTACATTGGACACACCCGGTGCCACTGCTGTACGGCGACAACCAGGGTACCATTTCGCTGACATTGAAGCAAGGCAAACATTGGAAGAGCAAACACATCGACAACAAACACCACATGGTGCGACGCAATGTGGAGCTCAAACGCATCGACACACAGTATGTTGGCACCGATGCGATGGTGGCCGACGTGATGACCAAGGCACTTGGCGCTGTGAAATTTACTGGCTTTCGCAAGGCCATGAAGGTGTTGCCACTTGTGGGCGAGAATGACGTGACTCCAGCCTCCCAGATTGCGGACGAGGCGAGTGTTACGAAGTCTACTGCTACTGCGGCAAAGCGCCATGGCTAAGGACTACAACTATGCGATTGACTATGCAGTGAGTGGCGTGTGTCTTCAAGACCAAGTGAGGGGAACCTACTTGTGCGGTTGGACTGCTGCATGCTACTACACTACATTTGTTGACTATGACTACAAGGACTTTGAAGAATGCGATGCGATCGAGTGGGAGCTGGTACTATGCGGATTACGATGGTGGCCTACTATGCGGAGGTGACCACGACTACTTGGCACTCGCCGCCGAGATCAAGAGGGAGTGTGAGGTTCTGCCCTGCGTGGTGTGAGGTTCTATCCTGTGATATCCTACTGCAAAGCTGCATCGAGTGTAGTCTGTCAGTGTCCAGTGTCCATTCCAGAGACACCGTCCACTGACAGTGTCCTACCATCCTACAAGCTATCCTACGCCTCGTTGCTGGTACACGACTTCACGACCCCTGGTTCCATCGTGTGCTTCATAATGCTGAGGACTGTATGCAGAGGGATATTGCTGGCTGTGAGCTGCCAGGATTGTGGGAACCCACAAGGACTCAAGGTTTGTATGATTATATTAGGTTATTGTATTAATCTTCTTTGCGGAACGCGGCGCGAGGTAGGGACTGGTATCGCACTTCTGCTTTTGCAGTACGAGACACACACGAGAAGCCGCCCTACCAAGCGCTGCGGTCGTGTCGGTGCTTTGCCCGCCAATCACGGTGTTACGATCTTCTATCTGTAAAACATGCCCTATAGGTGTATTGATATATTAACATCTCAATGGCACCTACACTACGAAGTGGAGGACACTTAGAGAGCGATCCTGTGACGAACCCTACGTCATCACAGGCTCGTCACCCTGGGTGGCGGCTCTGTTGGGTTTGTGGTTAATTGTTGGACGCACAGTGCTAGTCGAATGACATTGATCCTTGTGTGTGGTCTCCGTTGTTCTATCCTGGCCAATGCATTGAGGTGCCTTACTCCGTGCCCAAACCTCTGTTACACTTCTCTCGATTGCCATAGTTTCCGCCTGCTGTAGCACTCGATTCTGCTGCTTCCATACAATTGATATGCACAGAGATAGATCATACTGGTCTATTAATCGTTTTACTGATTGTGTAACGGGGTTACACGTGAAGTTACCCTTCTGGTGTGTCGTACACAGATGATTACCTCTGTAGAGGTGAGGGCCCTCAGGGTCACGGATTGCTCGAAGAAGTGTTAACTATAGCATAGTGTGGCGCAGGCGTTTGCATCGTAAGCGGCTTGGCCGCAAGAATACAGTTTGTCTTTTGCAAGGAATTGCACGTGTTAGTCCTTTGGACTGTGTGTTGGGTTCTCGGTATAGAACCCGGAGTGACTCTCTGAGTCGAACGTCTTCCTCTGACGCAAAGAGCTCCGGCACCCTCGCTGCAGATTGCAAGACGTCTGGTACGTCTGAAGCCTAGTTACTAAAACAGGGTCTACTTGATCCTGTGTCTGCGTCTGCAACTTGGTATCCACTTTTGATGGAATCTCTCTTGGCTGTGTTTGAAGGAACTCCAACCCTTACTGCAGCCGCGTTCCACTTATTCTTGAATTTGACGATCGTCGTTCTCGTTTCGCGAGTGCTTGCATCTGCTGTGTACAAGTCTTCCAGAATTCTCGTACTGCTTGTCCGGCTGGATTTTTTTCCTTCTCAAATATAATCCAATTGCGCTGGGTTCACAATCTCATTATATATAGTGCTCGAGATACGCCAGATACGTTTCCACGTATCCTCCATTTTCTCAGACTGGTTCTGTTCGTATAGATGTAATGTTTCTTTTCGTGTTCTTGATATTGGTAGTGCTTGCCACTTCGCGCAAAACACCATATACTGAGCCATTGACTCATTTGTCTGCTCCTCTCCTGTCCAGTAACTGATCAAGTGCTGCCAACATACTTGGGAGATTTGGCACTCCCACAATATGTGCTCAATCGTCTCCTTCACCCCCTGACATTGCTGCGTCCTCCGACAACTGTTGTCTGTTGCTTGGTCTTCATGATAGAGATTTAACTGGCATGTTGCTCCCTGATATGCTATCCAGACTTGGTATTCCGAAAGCTCATTCTTGTGAGCCCACAATTCCGTCGGTGTCTGATTTAACGCCGCATTGATCCAGTCACTACTTTTCGCCTTGGTCCTGAGATTTATTATCATATCAATCTCGCTATCCCCTTCTTCACACTTTTGAACTGCCGTGCAAGTTGTATCTTGAGTGGGTTGAGAACGTGTTTGTTTTCCACATAGGCATTTGTTGTCCACGGGAATCCATGTACACTAGGGTGAGGTATATTCCATGGCGAAGCCAATGAATTGTGTTTTCCACATAATTTAACATACCGGTTTTGATTCCGTATTTAGAACCGAGTTCCACGTGGCTTGTGCTCTGCGCGCCAACCGCTAGCCTCTCACTTCACATTCGGAAGAACCAAGTTCAAGACTATCAAGTGAAAAGTTTTTTATTACTCTGCAAGCATCATGTCTACTCGCGCTACTCCAGGAACGACTTCTGCGCCCAGCTAGTCTTCGTCCAGAGCTCCAGCAGCTCCCACGGACAGCGAATCTCAAGCCGTTGCGAGAGTGGACGTCGTTGACGTAACGGAGGAAGGAGAGCCCTGGACGGTGACCTCAGCGAGGCGTGTGTCTGACCCTCCTCCTCTCCGCTCGAGCAAGCGCGCTGCGGCGAAAGCCGTCGGTGAGGCTCTAACCACTGACGGCCGGAAGGGGAAGAGGAGGACAGCGAAGCGTGTTCCCCCCGCGGCGTCTAAGAAAAAACCGCGTGTTGCTGCAGCAGCCTCAGAGTCTGAAAGAGAGAAGAAGGCTCCGGCTCCTACGACTAAAAGGCCGAAGAAAACACCGGTGTCCGCTCCTGAGATGTCGCTGATGCCTGATGACCTCAGAGCTACGGTGACGAGCTCACGTGCGGAATGGTTCGACCAAAACTCGTTCCTTGACTCATTCCAGCCTGGTGCCGATGTACCTGCGAGTACTGCCTGCTCGCCGCCACGGGAGACGGTCTCAGATCGAGTTGAGGAGCCAGCGAGCACACGTGAGGCGCTGCGTCTTCTCGAGGAACTGTGTGCGTTGAAGACGGAGGTTCACCAACTTCGTGGGTTTGTGGGAGCTTCCGAGGGAGCAACTCCTGTCCACGCCTCCACCACGGTTGCAAACGCCAAGGGCGAGCTGCCTCCAGCTGAGGTGTGCTACTTGACGTCGGGTATCTTCCCGGAAAGTTCCAAGAGGCGAAGGGGGACTACAATCACCACAATCTCACATACTGGCTGCGAGCTGCATGCCCCGGACGTTTGGTTCCGGGACAGGTAAGTCCCTGTCTGATATGTCCATAAAAGTCGCGCGTGAGAGAAAAACTCTCGGAAAGCTGTTGTTGTCTATCTCGCGACGACGCCAACGGGGACATTTTGTCCCCTGCGAACAGTCATCCTACCGCCACCTCCTGTGCTGTCTCCGCAGCGAACATCCCATGCCGCGCACTTTCTTCCTCGGCCGAGCTGCCAATTGTGACTATACCGTCCCCGTTGAACAACCGGTCAATATCGGCCATACAGCCCTCATCGACTATACCGTCACAACCGGCTATACAGCCACTCCCGGCTATACAGCCAGTGCCGGATATACAACCGGCACGGAATCAGCACACAATGTACCTAATTGGTAATCAACCGTTATCACATATTCGTGACATGCCTACGTCACGAATATGTGTACCCATGAGTAACTACAGTGTACCAACGTCTACAGCCACAAAACCAACTTCAAAGTCCCAATCAATTGATCCTACAAAAAGCACAACCAAATACCCCGACAACGCCAGCGTAGAGAGATCGCTTTCTGCTTCTCATCGAATTTTACGCCTGGTGGTGTCAGTCGAGGTGGCCAAGATGTTGCACCACAATGCGCGTAGCCGATCTCGCTTGATCACGGACATCCGAAACGCCACACACTTGAGAAGTGCATGGCTAAATACGGGATTGACCTACCCGCCTCTAATTTTCATATCTCTCGCGAAAGTGGCGATGACCGCGAGAATCTCTTGAATTCGCCGATGCAGCACGCGCTGTCGGAACTTGCGCGTCGTACCGGTGCCTCTCTACCGGCGTTTGTGGAGATGGTACGCGGACAAACGTTGGATGATTATCGACCTAACAATAACTTAGTGTCATCGGTACTGAAGAAACTGTACAAAGGATACAAACGCCTAAACGAACTACTGACAATTGCTCAGGAAGGTGTTAGAGTATGCCTGAGGAAGGAGCCGCCACGACAGCAACTCCGGTCACCAAATCACGGCTCCGCTAAGGAACGACTTGATGTCCTGCGCAAGAACATCCAAAAGGAGCAAGATATCTGGCGTTGCATCGTACTGGACTCGGATTTTCTCGAACAGTGGCCCGACATATTATTAACCCGTTCGGTGTGGTAGACAAGGGTGGGGAGGATGCTAGCGTGTCCGGCCGTACTATTCACGATCTTTCGTACCCCGAAGGCGACTTTATAAACGACTACACTGATCCCACCGGTATCATCAAGCCGAAGTACCATCATTGTGACGGTGTAGCGAGCGAAACCCTAACACGAAACGCGAGCACCCCGAAGTTGAGGTGGAAATCATGGCCGGTGATGTTGCCTCAGCTTTCCGCAACATTAGTATTCACAGCAACAGTGCTTACCTTTTTGCCGGTCGGATCGAGAAGAAAATTGCCATCATTATTGAGCTATCCGCGCCGTTTGGATGGACATGTTCCCCTGGTTTTTACGAAATTGTTGGTGGTGCAGTCTCCCACGTGCACGATTGTCATTACAATGATGCAAACCCAACCGAATTATTTAACTACCACTGGGTCGACGATCACATCAATGTAGCTTCGAACGTTGGAAGAACCCTCAAAGATATGGACTGATCGCTTCGCTTTGCCATGGATCCCATTTTGGGCGTAGAAGGAATCAACGACGAGAAATTCACGCCATGGGCCACACGTCAACGCGTCCTCGGGCTTGAATTTGACTCGACAGCGGTGCTAGTTCGCATGACTAAAGCCAAGATAGACAAGCCTCGCAGAATCATCGCAGCGGCATACGACGTTACCGTGCTAACTCGCAAAGCATACAACTCCTTACTGGGTAGCCTACGTCACGTGTCCACGTGCATACGTGCTGCCCGTTCGTTCTTACAACGCTTGACGATACAAGAACACCATTTGTAGCGTAACCGTGTCTGGCGAGATGAAGCAGGACCTCCTCCGGTGGTGGCAGGTCTTTCACCAACCACAGTTGAACGGCGTCTCTCTAGAATATATCAACGCACTACCACTTCCAGACATCATTATTGAGGTGGACGCGTCAGCTTTTGGCCTCTGTGCTCTGGATATTACAGCCGAACATGCGCTAACCTACCTACTGAGATTGATCTGACAACCGATTTCAAGACAGGTACGCTCAACAGCTTTGACATCAACTACCGCGAGCTGCTCTCTTGCGCTTTTGCCGTTCATCGTGGGGCCCACGATGGGTATCCGACACTCATGATAATAGACGCCCTCGTCACGTGCATTTTCGTGTCGATAATATGTCTGCTGTGGCTTGGGACAAGAAGCTATCGTCGCGCAACCCGAGAGCACAAGTTCTTGTCCGGCTTCTCAGCTGGTGGGAAACAGCCTATCGTCTTCAGTTTTCTGCATCTCATGTGGCTGGAGTGGACAACGTTCGCAATGATGCCGGCTCCCTCTTATCCGCTAACCAGTCTTATGCGACTCTGTTTTCATCACTAACATCAGGATGGACACAGGATCCTGCGACGGTGGACGTTCAAGGGCTGGCCGATATCTGGCGACATATCTCCGAGCTCACTCTGTTGCCGACTCCACGTACGATAATATGAAGGAGCTTTAAAGAAGTGGTATGTATGGTGCTTGCGCAGTGGTATCTCTACGTGGCTTGTCAGCCTCCCCCTGGCGGTCCAAGTACAACATATTTCGAACTTTGTCCTCCACGGTTTCCAGTTCGGCTACGGCTCGGACGGCCCAATTCGAAGTGACACTATCCTGGCCGTTCCCCTCGGGGTCCGTCATTCTTTACTGCGGCTGGACAAGATTTCCCCATAACGCACCCGCATATTCGCATGCTTCTCAAAGGTATCAGCCGTCTCGATTCCCCACGACAACGCAAAGCTCCGGTGTCTACTGGTCTTCTGGAATCCTGTTTTCACGGTTCCGACATGACTGATCCCTTCGAGCAAGCATTATGGGTGGTTTTGTGCTTGTCGTTCTTCTTTCTGCTGAGACGCCCCGGGATCGTGACAATCAACAATGGCAAGTTCCGCTGGTTTGTAGTTCGGGCTCAAGATATTGTTGTTGCTGACAGGACTGGTCAGCCAACCCTAGGTCCATCTGAAGCCCAGTCCGTTTATATGCGCCTGATCGGCTCTAAGACACACCAGAACGGTGTTGCAACGACAAGATTCCTATCGCGTTCTGGGCATCTGTTCTTGTGGCCGGTAATCGGTGCGCTGATCCTGCTCCAATCTCGAAAGACCCTTCCAGCTGATATACCCGCAGCAGTCTACATGTCGAACCGAGGAACCCCTTCCTGTATTTCGACGGCAGATGTGTCAATGAGACTCAAGCGCTCCGCTAAAAGAACAGACAATGACCCTCGTCACTTCAGTTCGCACTCCCTGCGGTCTGGAGGTGCCACACACATGTACCGTTCCGGAACTGATGCACTCACGATTCAATTTCACGGTCGCTGGGTGTCTGACGCTTTCAAGGCGTAGACGAGACTCAGCAAGGTGTCCGTTACCGCACTGGCCTCGACAATGGTAACCGAGACGTGGGGCGATTCGACACTGCGTTAGTGGTGCAAATGCGTGACCATACACATGGGGGCACTGTAGTGGGCCTAGGGCTCACTAGTTGGTTTACACGTGTGCGCTCGTGTAGGTAGAAGCGTAGGTTTTCCTATGTACTATAGTGTACACACGATAGTGTGTACAGTAATAGGAAATAAGAATAAGATAGCGTAAAATGAGAACTGTTATTTTTGTTTAAAGTGTGTCTTTCCTAAACTGATTATCAAATATCTAAGGGACTGTCAGCGAGTGGCTGACAGTGATCCGCATCGCTGATTGGTAGAGGTGTGGCGCACTCTACCAATAGGATCTCTTTATATGCAACCTTCATGTACTTACACACCAAGATAGGAAACCTCTAACTCTAACCGGTTAACATTGCGGTTAGAGTTTTGTGTAACCCCGTTACACCCCCCCCCTCGTTAAGATTTGACGTGCTGGTCTCAACACGTCAATCCAAGCTTTGACGAGTCCGTCAAACCTCCGAGAGAATTCTGCGCTCATTTCGAAATGAGCGCTGCCAAGCAAACACCAGTGTCCTCGCCAGGGTCCGCGTCGACCTCAGTGCCGATGCCTGTGGTTGATCCCGCATCGGCGCCTGCTTCTTCGCACGTGTCGGCGGTAACGCCGACAGGACGACAAGGAAGAAGTTCTCTGTCGACAAATACTACGAGCTTCAAGATAAGAAGTTTGAGCTCAAGGCGAAGCAACGCGCTGAGGCTGCGAAGCTAGATAGTCCTAAGACTATCTTCGATGGTTCATCGGTGCTCTCAACCGACGGCGGCATCCCCGTAGACTACGAGGATGGAGAACTTGAAGACGAGGCCACCTCGTCTTCCCAGTCGCATGAGTCCAAGCGCGCGACTGGAACTCGCCGTCCGCGTGAAGACGATTCGGACGCTTCCTCGTCGAAGCGTCCGCGAAGCGAAAGTGATGCAGTGCCTTCCGGTCTGGAAGCACTTGCCATCACCTCCAAGCAGCGTGATGCTTCGCGCACTGAAGAGACAGTGCGCGAACCCTGGATGCCGTCCGAGAAAGTAAACAAGGACCAGTATGGGGCAATGGTTGCTCCGAACCCCGTAGCGCTGTACGTCGACAATCGCATTGTCGATGACGCTGAGGCTGCTGCGAACCACCTCGAGCCGGGTACAGATCGTAGGCGAGATTACTACATCTCGCT